>PNEQ01027824.1:0-11961 GCA_003012365.1 Medauroidea extradentata | reverse complement strand
AATAGTAATCGTGTGAAGCCAATCATTTTCGAACATTTTCGAACTGCGCATGCGCAGGACGTTATTTTTCATGAGTCGCCATATTTTGGGTGGCAAAACAATAGCAGAAAGCAATGTAAATATGTAATTTTCTTATTAAATTCGCGCAAATTCTCTATTTGAATCATAATACAACAGTTTACAATTGCTTCAGAAATATAAAAAAAACCGAATTAGCTCTCGCTGTGTGTATGTACTTTATAAACTTGACGAATTTAAATAAAAGTTTCTTACCTGTACAAAGATAATCCTCCGCAACGATCGAATCTGTTTGTAAGGCCAAGAGCTGTACAAACTTTCACCATAATGTGTAATTAACAAAAAACTAAAACTTTTTAATTCAGCTCAATGCTATGTTTACATGTTTTTGCCACCACTAGCTCTATCCTTGTCTATAAACGTCGTCTGTTGGCCGGCTTCAAATTTGCTCAAACGCTTCCACTCCATAGACTAATACCTCCATGAGTTTATTCGGTTGCATATCACACAATGAAAATATTGACGAAAATTTACAATACCGAACTATGTGGCGCAACGTTCACACGTTGGATTTTCCACGGTTTCCTGGAAAGGTCTAGGTGAATGCCGGGATGGTTCCTCAATAAAGATTAAAGACCACGGCTGATTCTTATTCCAGTCCCTGTCGCTGTTCACAGTAGTGTGTTACCGTATGAGTGTAACTTCTACGAAATCCTTCACGAAAATAGTATCATAATCTACAGTCGGTTTTCCTACGTTTCTGTAATTTGAGTAAGAAATAAGTTCGTAAAGGCCTCGCTCTTTAGTTTCGCAGTGGTTTCGAAAGCAAATTTTTTAGCGCAAATCACTACATATATGAAAAATGTACTCTTACAGTTTTAACACGCATATATCATCGTTTGAATATGAATTTTTTTGTTGCAGTACACCAAACGGATTTTTAGATTTTTGCCCTTGAAATATCACATATTTTGTTGTCAAAATAAGCCAAAATGAAGCAAAATAATTTTTTGCTAGCAAACAGTGCGTAACTAAAAAAACTTTGCCAAAATTATTTATCGTACAGGGGCGAAGCATCCATGGAAGCATTGCTTCCCTAATAATTCTCATCACTTACAAAATAATAAAATTATATAACACTTGAGAGTGGAACATAATTTATTTTCACTGCAGTGCTTGGTATATTTGGCTACGAGGATAGTGGTGTTTCTTGTTTCGTGAAAGTACTTGTCCATGGAAGCAGTCATGTCATCTTGCTTCCAGGCCCCTAGGGCTATTGCGGCCTATGAATGGCTCAGCGGGGGTGCGAGGGTCTGTAGCCATTGAGTAAAGATAGACTCAATGCTGTAGCGGACCCGAGTTGTAGGGAGGGCTGGAAGCAACCGAGAGACTTGCTTACTACACGAGGCTATCCGAATGGTCACACCGAACTTGTACGAAGGAGTCCAAATATCGACCACTTTAATTTTTTGGTCTTTTGTACACAGATTCGCGCGCGCGTGGCTGCGTTTCTGTACGTAAATATTTCAGTTTTCAGTAATAAGTCTAGTATTTTTAAATCTAATTTCTACATATTTCTGAAAAGCAAGTGCTGTGTCATCGCAATGTGTAACTACATAATGCTTTTCATCAAGACGTTAGTACGAATCTCCTTTTATTTTAATCTGGGAAAGCCTATACTTAAATAAGTGATGCCTGGTTATTTTTCTTAGATTTCGAGAAAAAAAATCGCCTACTAAAAAAAAAGGGGGGGGGGGAATGGGAGGTTCACTAAAAATTATAATTGTTTAATAGTTTTTTATATTTGTACTTTGTACATTACATGGTTTGTTTTGTAAACACACACTGTGACTACTTTTCACGGCAAAGAACATTTTTAGCTTTCACATTTTTTTTTTGTATAATTGCATGTCAAAGTTCAAGTTTGCATAAAAAACGGTTTTATGCTAGAAAGGAATACTGACTTACTGAAATGCAGTAAAATAAAACCATTATTACAACTGACATTTTGCTAAAAATCGGCCATAGCCGTCACATAATAATGTTAAGTCAGTGGTGTAGCCGGGGTAATGGGGTTAACTGGACCCCTCCATTTTTCTTGGCAGAAATGATTTTATCTTAAAAATATTTAAATTTTTACCAGAAATATATTCAATGTTAAGATACGAAACAACTGTTTAAATAACACCATTTTGCACCTAGAAATCAAAATTTTCCCGGGGGAGGACCGCCGGACCCCCCGCTTTAATAAGGGGTATCGCTCCAGTGGCTTCCTCTCCTTTAAACCTCACGCCTCGCCACTGTTATCGTATCACTGTACACAGTCTCAAATATTTTCAAAGCATTTAGTTAAAAAATGTTTGAGTTATTTGCAATTGTTGGAAATAAATTAAGGACCATGGCCTTAAAGTTTGATACCTCTAGAAAGAAAGTTTTTTTTTTCATGGATCATAAAATGTGTCGTAATAATCGTTTCTATTAAATATCCATTAGAAGTAGGTCGTAAATGAAAAAAATGTTTTTATCTTTTGATCCTACGTCTATGACATTAAATTTCTCCGGGCACAAGAAATTCTAACTAAGATTTGTTTTCTAATAAGATTTCATTTAAATAACTCGCAACAATACAAAATATTCAAAAAGAAAACGACTCACAGGATACTAAATTTCAAATCGGTCAGACCAGTAGATTTGCTCACGTTCACTCAATTATAAATTAGAAAAGGGATTGTCTTTAAACGGCTGAACACATTACCTTGAATCATAGCTAAAAACCATCTCGATCACGTCAGCTTTCCAAACAAAAAAAATCATCAAAAAATCGGCTCATTCGTTTAGGAGCTACGATGCCACAGACAGACACACAGATACACGTACAGACATGTCAAATTTGTAACACCCCTCTTTTTGAGTCGGGGGTTAAAAAATAGCAAAAATGTAATTACTTAGGAACAAAATGTTTGACCTACTGCACATTTATTTTCTGTGAGGTTAAAAAAACTACACTAATTTCACAAAAAAAAAAACACTAAAATGTTTTAAATAGTATGAACGTACCTGCTGGAAGTATCGTACACGCGAAGAATATAAAATCACTTAAAACGATCTTCATCTCAAACTATTCGCTTGAAAGTATCTTCTTACAAATATTCCTCGCCACGCGCTTGCAACCGAATGCCTAATCTGCAGTATCGCACAAAGAATAAATATTGTTGGCACGTGACTGATAATATAGCCCACGTATATTTAACTAACTTATCTTTATCCACTGCAAGTTTTGTCTCGCTAAATGAAGAAGATTGGATTTCAGAATTGTCATGTGAAACAGTGGCAACCTGCCTAATCTCCTTGACGAATAGCAATTTGATAGGTCCACTTTTTAACCATACAGCAGAAAAGCATATTATATTTCTTACATTGTTGCTCGAAAGTAGTACCCGTGTGTTACCCGTTGCAGGTTGACAAGAACAAAATTAAGCAGGTGCTTAGTTTACTCACGTATTGTCCATGTTTTTACATATTGAATGAAAGAACGCTCCTATAAACAGACAATAAAAAATGTCCTCCCACCATTGCGTGCTTCCCACCTACCTGTCAAATCATGCCAACTACATGTAATTTTACTTGAATTTCAAAATAAAAGGTATTCGATACGAGTAATATAAACATATTTTAAAATTCATAAAATTGTATGTATAATGAAACATGTTATTTATGTACACATAAATAACACGCATTTACAGTATTTCAAAAGTCAGTCTAGAAATCTGCTGTTTAGATTAGTAAAGTAAAGTTACATGACAGGCTCCTGAGACTTTGTTGGTACGGTGACAGTTTCGTACACTCGTTCAGTCTTTTGCTTAATGCGTGTTGGACACTGAGAAAAAATTCCATTTTTGCAAATTGTTGTCAGAACACTAATTCTAGTAGGGACATTACGTTTGGTACTGTCTGGAATGTTCCTACAACATAACACTTTTGATAAACCTTCTAAACAACACACCGTTCATTCTAATTAAAAGATTAGTTCTTCTGTAAAACATATTGTTTTTTTTCTACAGAACCTATAGTTTCTAATACAGTTCTTTTTGTTGTAAGAATAATACAAACGGATTAACGCCAAAATTAATTCTTGCCCTATGTTAATAGAATGAGGGGTACCTCCAACAGCACAATTTCCTTAGTGAAGGGAAACCTAAGATGCCTTTGTACCTAAATCTACTAGACGGAATAAAAACTATATGCGAGACTAACTTTTGAAGAAATTTTGGGGACTAAACAAGATGGAACATCATTTTGATCAGCTGTTGCCCACACATTTTAAATCTGAATTAGTGAATATTCACTGTCACGCACTGATGGATGGAGCAGTTTCAACAATTTGAATCAATGAAAATAGTCACTGTTTAATTAGTGAATATTCACTGATTTCCTTTAAGAGTGCCAACATCTCACAACTAAATCAGTGAACATTCAAGGTATTTTTCAGTTATTTTCAAAGAACATATTTTACTTACTGAATCAGTAAAAAATTACAGGAAATTTTTAAGACACTCATTAATTATCTTGTGGAATGTTGACTCTCTTTATCGGAATCAGTGAATTGTCACCGATTTCACAGTGGTTTCTCACTGAATCAATTAGTTGAAACTGCTCCATCCATCGGCGTGAATCAGTGAATATTCGCTAATTCAGATTTAGAGTGCAGTATGTTATAGTCATACTTTCGTTGATAACAGCTAACACTGGCTTTTCTTTTTGTAACATTGTGTGTTTTCTGTGACAGAGCAATATTCGCTCGCAATTGCATACGTCAACGAACATGCCTCATTTTATGAAGGTATCTTTATTCGACAAAGGTGTTGCATACAAAGCATAATGTTTTTACTCTGCCATTCTGTTCGGTTGACTTCGTAAGTAAACTAAATATTTTTCTGTTACTGCATCGTGATGTAAAGGGGGATAGCAAGAACCACATCCGAAGCAGGTTAGTTTATATGACTACACAGCTTCATAGCAAACGCGGAATATTTTTTTGCTGTATCGAAAATAAAACTATCTAAAAACTTAAAAATACTACTTAATACATCGCTACACACCAGCACGCAATATCACGAATCACACAAATAACATAACCGTCCATGTACTATTTTAGTATGTGTGAAAAAAGTCGAAACTGATAAAACATTAATGTAGCTAATAATAACAGCGTGTATATGCAATTAAATATAGGGTCTCGAGTTTGTTTGTGGAATAATATTGGAAACAAATTAGGCGAGTTAAAAAAATATTCCAACCATTTACGATAGGTACCCTCCCTAACAGTGACGAGATGTTGAGTGCCGCTACCCCTAGGACTCCAGCCCCTCTCTGAAACATCTCAGGGTCACCGGTGTCCTTTCTCAGTAGCTGGTCCTCAGCAGTCCATTGGTAAAGTTCTTTATCCTTGCCCGAACTGTTTACAATCTGCTCACATATGTGCTCAGGCTTTGTTGAAGATGAAGTCTTCATCCTACTTTCTTTGCACGCAGTTATAATAACTGAAACATCGTTAAAACTTAGTCTTTCATCGTCGCTTGTAAGTTCACCAGGTTACTAAAGTATATGGTAGCCTTCTATATTAGGGTCTTTTTACACAGACGTCATACATTAAATATGTCACAATGAGTACAAAGAACATCTGTGACAAAACGCATTCGAAAGTTAAGGAGACAAAAAGGGAAACGTATACTGTTTTTGACGTATAATTTTAAAATGTATCAACGGAAAAAATTCCAGAGTTGAAGGGTCGGACGGTGTTAGTATTCGTTTAATTTAATTTTTTTTCACGTTGATCCAATTATTACTGATATCTGAAACCACTCACGATTAGATAGATTCTTTCCTTCTACATGTAAATGTGCCATCGTGAAACGTTTTGCTTAGTGCTCTAATGCGACTGCATTGGATGATTTTCCGTCAGTCAGTAATCTAGTTGCTTTGTCTAGAGCGTTCATAGAATAGCAACAAGTGTGAAGTATGTGAATGACAACCAACCGATTTACTGCAGCCAATCTAATTTTCGTACATGCCACAGTACTTGCAGTTGCCGTGTTGACACTGCAGACGGCTATTCGAAAGGCCATAGATAAAAACCATGCGACATTAAAGGTTTTACGATTCTGCTGCATTTCTGTAAAGCGTTCGTTATTTTTTTTACAGCAAAGAGAATAATATGGTTAATTTTTATATTTGCAGAAAAGAAAGTATTTTTGACGTTAAGATTGTCTTAAAAGTACCGCATCTAACTTTAACTTAAATATTACTATCGAAGTACTAATACAACACAATTTGTTTTACCATTGCTAACTACGCAGACATTTTATTTACGACAAAGTTACGATATAGTCAATCAACACATACATATTTAGGAGTAGTCTTCGAACAGTACCATTTTATCAGCTGGAGGCGATAAAAGGCACGCCATACGAGCGAGATTCTTATTTGCTTAAAAAATAACACGGTATTTACGCACAGAACACTAAATTGGTGCACCGTGTTTTCGTTGTAGTTATTTTTTACAGTAGTTGAAATGGTCACTTTATGTTGATATTTGTGAAAAATATGGCATAAAGTCAAATAGTTATTGCTTCTTTTTCTGATTTGCAAATCAGATTGAATTTTAGTTTTATATAAGCAGTCTATAAAGACCGTTTTTGGCCATTCTAAGGGACCCCGAAACCATGTTTCTAACAGGCATGCTGTACCTTTAAAACATAGAATCCTATACTGAAGTGTGTTTTCTTGTATCTGTAAAACCTAGAATCATATATTGAAGTGTTTTTTTTAGCAGATAATGTTATTGTGAATAAGAGTAGCATTTTCGCGCAAAACAGAACACGCGTGACACGCTACGTCACGATTCACGTATTAGGAGAGGACTTAAGCAGGAAATGTAATTGTATGTACTTAATTTTTCAATTAGCAATCGTGATACATGGGTAGGAATGCATCACAATTCTACCTATATATTAAATGTACTGGCTAGAGATCTAAACTAAGGATATTCTGGCACTGTTATATATCAGTTAATACATTTAAATAATAAAATTGCAACTATTTATAATGTAACGAATAGTTTATGTGAAGCAATTTTATCGCAAAAAAGTGATAAATGATTTTATTATGTGGGTACATGCAATTGGAAATTAGCTATGCATGTGATTGTTTTTCTAATAGAAGGGAATTTTAGACAGTCTTTAGCTAAGAGTATGCTTTATTTTAATTACGTTTTAAAATATATCTTGCTATTCTGTCTATCATTGCTAATGTAGGGACTGCTATAAAAACTATTTATATAACGCAATTAATGATGGGGGCCACGCCGCGGTGGCCGAATGGTCACACTATTCGCCTCCCGCAAAGGCGATCCGGGTTCGATCCCGGATTTTCGCATGTGGGAATCATGCCGGACGATGCCGTTGGTTGGCGGGTTTTCTCGGGGACCTCCCGTTTGCCCCGCCCCTTCATTCCGATATCGCTCTATACTCATCTCATGTCACCCTTCACCAGTGCATAAGACCTCAATGCTATGCACTGACCATAATCTCTCACTCACTCAATTAATAATTGTACATTTCGCTTGTTCATGTTCCTTTTTATTAAAAACCACAAATAAATCATAACCGAACACGAACAATCGAGATAGACAATCGTTATAATATATCTAGTGAAAGTTTACTTAATTTCTAGCCACTTTGCCTTTCTAAAAGAAAAAAAAACTTCACTAGCATGTGTGTGGTCATTCTAGTGGCTTCTGATGAGCTCATCGGCATGTGACTTTGTACAATTCCCTCACAACAAAGACGTTGCTTGCTCAAGAAATGACGTGGCACAGGTGTTGAATGTCTACTGAAAACAAACACTTACTGCTATCGGACAAGTTTATCTATAATCTTCGTTTCGTGCCCTGTCCACCCACTGAAAAAAAAAAAAAAAAAAAAAAAAAAAAAAAAAAAAAAAAAAAAAAAAAAAAAAAAAAAAAAAAAAAAAAAAAAAAAAAAAAAAAAACTCAAGCTCGTCAATACATTTTAAACTGCAGAGAATGGCGTGGAGTTCACAAAAAGAACCGCATGATGCTAGGTCTTAATTTGAAAACATAAATGAATAAAATTAATTAAAAGCTATTATACTCTGGGAATATATTTGAATACAACTAACGTTAATTGTAATAGGATATAGAGAATAAACAATGTTTCCCTTCAACATTCTAGCAAAACTACAGGTCGTACGTAGTTTGTCAGCCACTTTTAACTTCTTATATTCCTTTTTTTTTTTTTTTTTTTTTTTTAAGAAATTACAAAAAAATCTCATTGTGTGGCCTGACATTGTAAAGATGGTATGTTCAACAACATTGACTTGCTACAGTATTCAATCCATGTTTCATGGGTAAGTATCAGTACGTTTCCTTTTTTGTATATTTCCAGGTAAATAAAAGATTTTTTTACTCATTTGTTCAAATTATACTTCTTTATAGTATGAACAGAAGGGAAACTCTTGTCCGTTCATAACGTGTTCGCGTCGTAGAATAAAGAAATATAGCTTTTTTTTTTCCCCAGTAGACACGTCGTGCTGGAAAAGGTAAACATATTTGCTGTGAAACAAGAACTGGTCTACAGTGTTGTGAGAACGTGGCCATGCAGACCATTCGCTGGTCCTCCACTCCACAGCTCAGTTCCTGGCAAGGCCAAACAACTCGTTATTCTCGTGTGCGGAACGTGGCTGACACTGCTGTTGTCCAGTGGTTTTCCGTCAGTCTCTGCTTCCATTTCCATACCGTTACTTTTCCGTCTCACTCCATCCTGTTGTACGGCTGTACGCAAAATACACACGTCTTGTTACAACGGATAATAATAATACTTCAGTTCTGTTAGGCCTAGCAAGCGTTCTAGCACGTGATGGTAGTGAATGTCCACGTGAAACAGTAGCCACTGTAACAGTGTGCATGACACAATTATCATTCGAGCAACAATAACTACATTGCCAGGTTGTTCGACAAGTTCTCTGAACGGTATCACGTTACAATAACACAGGAGTATAGTTGGGTTCAGTCCAGACTCGTCTGCGAACAAAATTCTACGGTTTACTTCACCCACTAAATACTCGTACAATGTAAGCCTACTACAACACTAGAACAACCTACGAAAACTGAAAGCAAGTATCAGTGACCAAACATCCGCTGTTATTTGGAGCCCAACAATTTAACGTGCGGTTCGTGTTGACGAATCGGAACCGAAGGCCACCACGAAATTATAAAGAACACAACAATTGTGATTATTTCAGTGTTGCTGGAAACAAGTCAATGAGGATTGTCGACAGCAGTAGAAGACTTTTTCTGAAATAGTGAATGGTTAAACAGAACATATCATAATTTTAATGAGCCACTTTGATTTTTGTTTTGCTAAAGGTTTGTCCTACACTGAAAAAATGTCCTGTACAAAATATAAATTAAAAATAATACATATGTGTGTACGTGCGTGTGCGCGCGAGTGTACGAGAGAGAGAGAGAGAGAGAAAGTTTGTGTGTGTGTGTATACAAATGCGGGGAATAATGTTGAACACATAATTTTCTACAAGAATTATAAAATCCACTTACATACATATTTTATCCCGAATGTGTCCCGGAAACAAATTATAAATAAATAGATTAAATACTGATGCATCTGAAAACAAAAAATATCGGGACAAAAATTTTAAAGGCACAAAATTCCAATTACATATACAGAATTGACTAACATTTAACAATATGTATTTGTTTTCCCGCAAATATTCAGGAAAAACACACACATAAACACACACACACCAACACACACGCACACACACACACACTCTATCTCTTTATTTTGCCTGCCTTCGTAACCTAGTCGGTTGGGTGGCGATCTACGAGGCCATGGTTTCGAGTCCCGGCTCACTTCCCTCGTTTGCTCTTTATAACTCGTTAAAGAGCCGTAAAACCCTCTCAACTCGCCTTCTATATTTTAATCAGTCCCGGATACTGACGATGATATTTTCTTAATTTATTAAAATATTTATAAAATTTCAGAAGTAAATGCGCAACTGGTTGCAGTAACATTTCTAAATTAACAGTTTGCACAAATGCCATAAGTGTTAACATGTTCACAATAAATACACGGTTTTAGTAAAAGTAAATAATGATATTATCGATCAATACTAATGCCAAACACAATTTTTTTACTTGATTTCAAAAACTAAAATCCGATTATTTGTACTTTGCCGCGTTATTTGAAAATCAGTTTTCTGTTGACGTCTGAAATTATGTTATTATTATGGTAAATGTAGATTATTAACGATTTACTTATTTTCGAGGTAAATCAAACAATCATTAAAAATATTAAGTACTCAGATACATAAACATAAAGAAGAAAACATATTTATAAAAAACTTCTAGGAAAGATTTAGTATTGCTGTTTTGACTACCACAGTATTTTCTTACTGCTTACGGATTACTGATCACGGCAACAGGCAGTATCATTACAGGGAAACAGGCACGGAGTGAGTATAAAATACTGTAACATCGGTAAATGTGTAAATAGTTTTATTTTCTGATATGTGTTAACAACGTTCATAACGTATTATCTAAACTATCACAAAATATTAACGTTGGCATTGTTTTATCAGAAAATATTTAGCTTTAAGTGTCTTTACGGTTGTTTTGAGTGTCGCTTGTTTTCAATGCTTGTCGTTTCATGCTCGCCACCATATTTGTTGCCAGGGAGAAGCTTGGGTAACAGGAGTCGCCATTCAAAGATGAGCAATGGCGCTTCCCGTGCTTAAGTGGCAGAGAATAAATAATCCAACAGGACCACAGCCTAGACCAAGACATGGGCACCGAGCTGTCGCAATTAAAGATTTGATGGTAGTGTTCGGCGGTGGAAATGAAGGGATCGTGGACGAACTACATGTTTACAACACAGGTACGCTTGTTCGTTTACTTTTGCAGTGCCGTAAGATGGCCACTGCTGTGTTCATCTCTATTTTATTTGGTTATTGTGTTACACAGTGAAGTGGCGAGATAAAGCATCTGTCTTCATGGTGCAGGGATGAATGTGAAGTAGAGTTTTGCTCAGTTTTAGTGCTCTGTGTTGTGCTGTACTGACGTACCATAATTCACTGATTTGGCGGTATACAGCTGTAATTCAATATGGCGTCCCCCAAGTACGGAAACATGGTTCCGTTTACTAGCAACATATTTTTGTGTCTGGCGCTATTAATTGCCTTTTGTTAATGCTAATATGCTCAGAAGCCGTACGAGGATTGAATTAGATCTTCATGAAATTTGGGAATACGTGTTTTACGTCTAATGATGGGCTGACTGATATTCGTTGTTTCACATTTTGTTTTCGTACCGCGAGCGCCATCTTGATTTTTTTATATTTTTTTTGTTAATGATATGAAAAGATTGTTTATGTTGTCAGGTCTACCGCACGCGTTGTTTGCATTTGTCGATATTTTGTCTTATTATTCATTTCAAGCTGAAAAGTGTGGAATTTTTGTTAATATGCAATTCACTTATCTTTAGGTTTTTGTTGCGTATGTAAAATAAATCTAAATGTAAGACTGTTGAAGCTTGCCGTATCGTAAGAATAATCGGCTACCTTAAGGATTGCGGTATAAGCCAAAGTGAAACGCTTTTTCCTGTAAAAGTTATTCGAGAAATGCCTATGGCGTCAGGGTATTATTGCTTATAGCAAATACTGTAAATAGGAATACCGGACACTCCTGCCGTTTTGCATGGGAAAGCCTGGCAACCGCCGACACTAGCGCTCCTCGCGTGAGATGGTGATTACTAGTGGCGGGAATTCAAAAATAAATGTATATCTAATGGCACATACGAGATTGTTACAACTTAAAAAAACATGATTTCCCAGATAGATCAGTAGAAAT
>PNEQ01027823.1:8122-38654 GCA_003012365.1 Medauroidea extradentata | reverse complement strand
TACACTTAGGGAGGTAGACATGGCCCCAATTGCGGCCATGTCTGCCCAATCCCTCTCTGCCGCGATGCATGCCTCCTCTGCATGAAACTTCCCCCTTGTAGGCGTATGGGGCTCAGCCCTGAGACGCACTTAGTCCCGCTCCTTCCCCGGGCCTCACACATAACTTAGTAGTTAGGGTAGGTTAGGAAAAAAAAATTGTGTACTTGTATTACCAGACTTGTATAATAACAATGCTGATCACTTGCTGTATTTACAAACTGAGGCGTGGTACATAATTCAACGGTAAAATCATTAATCTATAACTGAAGGGTCCTTGAAGCCGATTTGCGAAAATTAAACAATAGCAATCCTAGACAGTAGTTTAGCCAACGTTTTAAACCAATTTGTTTCCAGTGTTACGAACTTCCGAGGCACAATCTCTGACGCCGGAACCTGGTGCATTTAATCGCGGCGCAAGAGATCACGCGTAACGAATTAGTAATTCTGGATAAATGTTTACTCATAAAGTTGGCAAATGCCATTATCTAGGATTGTCATTGAGTATTTTATCCACATTGGCTTCGAAAAAGGCGTAGAAATCAATTCATGTATTCAGCGTTTATTTATCTGCCACGCAATCTTAAGTGCCCCATACTTTGTATGAGTTTAAAAAAAATTCCAATACTATTCAGATAGGTTATTTTACAATGCACGGTTCTTAATGTTTGTGTCAGCATCGCACTTATCGCTGCACTCTTTCGTGCATCAAACACGATAAAAAAAAGTTAGGAGGTACGAACTTTTAACCAATAAATACTGAAACAGCGAAATTATAAGTATTTTATATCTCAAAATGTTACCTAATCGTCTCATGGTCATTGATCACAGCATTATCATTTTTTTTAAATTGACCTGACGGAAACATGACTGGTAAATAAAGAAGATAAGCAGAGATCTCTCAAGTGCCCAGTTAACAGAGATCTAGTTCTCGGCATAGTAAATAAACTTCCCAAGCCAATTTAATTTTAGCCAAGTGTTTTTCTGAGTACTACACAGACTCGTCAGTGCCACGTGATTCGCATAACCACACCAAGTTATGCTGAGGGCCGTAAATTCGGCGAAAACGTTCGCAGAAAATAAAAGAATAAATAGCGTATAAAACTATTGGCGAAAAAAAAAAACACCGCCATAAACCACGAATAAGCGGGCTAAAATGCGAGATAGGATGGGCGCAGCTGAGAAATATACAGCCACTGAATGCAAGTTTGGAAGTGGTGGACTTTGAGAGTACAGTAAGGGAGTAGGTGAGTAAAGATTAAGGGGGTCATCTGACCAGGTAGCATAGCTGCGTGCAGAGCTTCGACCGTTTCAAGAATACCGGTATTCGAAAACTGTTCACCGCGCATGAGTAATGTCGCTTAGGAATAGGATTCAAAGAACGTTACACGAGTGGCATTTCAGGCTTGCCACTACATATTAAAGTAAATTTTCTAGCTACCAAAACTGGCGTAAAAGTATACATTTGTGCTACTATTCAGTTGTGAAACTATTGCTGCATAGAGATAATGGTTAGAGAGGATGGTATATCGCGAAAATGTTTTGTGCCAACATGCCCTTGAAAACGCTGTAGTTAATTACAACACATATGATTATGTGATGTACGCCAGACACAACGTAGCTGCCTGCAAACCAATAATAGGCATCAAATATTACAACAGCGGGATTCTTATAGGATCAGTCAAATAGGGCAACAGCTCCACATAAAAGCGAAAGCCTGTCAGCTTCTGGTAAACTGAACGTGCGTTGAAACCCAGTAAACAGTCAAATTTTCCCGCGATAAATCATCATCATCAATGATGGTTTATCGAGGGAAAACTTGACTGTTTGCTGAGTTTCAATGCACGGTCTACTTATCAAACGATTACTGGTGTTCGATTGCACGTGGAGTTTCCCTATTTGACTGAGGTGATAAGAATACCGCTATTGTAGTATATGATGCCTTTTATTGGTCTGCATACAGCTACGTTGTGTCAGACGTATATCACCCAATCGATAGAGGTACGTAAATTTCCCAGATACATTTCAGGTTAGGTTGAACGCCAAACATGTATACTTCATAATCACGTGTGTGATTAGCTGGCGGCTGTCACCAAACCCATTTGACAACTGCAAGCCCGTAGTAAATACGTAAATAATTCATAGGGCTATCGCGTGCTACTATCTTGTACGCTTGCAAGCCAATGAACAATCGACTGTGTCCAGTGCGTGTATAGAACTGAGAAATCTAGGCTACCGCCAGATGAATCCGCGAAATTGACGTACGTCTACCAATCGAACATGTTGCAAGAAACCACAGTGTTTTCAAGGGTATTTCGGAACAAACAATTTTCGCGTTATTTCATCATCTCTATGTATAATATTTTAAAAGATATAGGCGTGTGAAATACGCATTTATATTTGATAATACATGCCATAAAATGATATGGTTACCTATGAAAGGCTCATAGAGGCGAGTTGTCGGCGAGAAGACAGCGCGCTGTGTCGTCCTTACTGCTTCCGCACTTCTAGGCCTCAAACACGCAAAACACGCCACCAAGGCGGACACCTTAACGTCTCGTCGATATCGAGGTCTTTAGAGACGGAAACCGACAAGGAATCGGCCATGGTTTGTAATTAAAAGCTATCGCAGCATCCGCCTGAAGCAGTCGGATAACCTACGGCTAGACGGGAGTCGAACGCGGGTCCTTCCAAACGCCAGTCGCATAGGCGAGGGAGTGTCTTTCTGACATCAATGGCTAGGAGCGGCACAACCTTCGTTGTACGACGGAATTCGTATGTGATTCTGACATTCTAGAAGGGTTCACACAGTTAAAAACTTGATCGTTAAGACTTAAGCAGCATATA
The DNA here is from genome assembly GCA_003012365.1 of Medauroidea extradentata. Taxonomy (NCBI): domain Eukaryota; kingdom Metazoa; phylum Arthropoda; class Insecta; order Phasmatodea; family Phasmatidae; genus Medauroidea; species Medauroidea extradentata. The sequence continues at coordinate 35,771 of PNEQ01027823.1, read as the reverse complement.
GAACGTAGAAAGTTTTCAAACGTCATATTCGTTTGAGTCGAAGCATACACAACTGAACAGTTACTGGTGATGTAAAGCGGTGGAAATCGTAATTTTTAACCAATCACAGAAAAGGTCAGTAGTCCCATAAAGCCTTTTATAATCCACCCGACAGATGACCTCTTGCTTTAACCTACATAACACATGCCATAATTGGTATTTTTAAGGTAAAGTAATGCATTTTGGAACGTAATCGAATTTTTAAGTTATAAATGCTAGTGTGGCGTCGTTTACACGTATTGTTATTATTTCCTCAAAATGCTGTAGTTAATTACAACACATATGATTATGTGATGTACGCCAGACACAACGTAGCTGCCTGCAAACCAATAATAGGCATCAAATATTACAACAGCGGGATTCTTATAGGATCAGTCAAATAGGGCAACAGCTCCACATAAAAGCGAAAGCCTGTCAGCTTCTGGTAAACTGAACGTGCGTTGAAACCCAGTAAACAGTCAAATTTTCCCGCGATAAATCATCATCATCAATGATGGTTTATCGAGGGAAAACTTGACTGTTTGCTGAGTTTCAATGCACGGTCTACTTATCAAACGATTACTGGTGTTTGATTGCACGTGGAGTTGCCCTATTTGACTGAGTTGATAAGAATACCGCTATTGTAGTATATGATGCCTTTTATTTGTCTGCATACAGCTACGTTGTGTCAGACGTATATCACCCAATCGATAGAGGTACGTATATTTCGCAGATACATTCCAGGTTAGGTTGAACGCCAAACATGTATACTTCATAATCACGTGTGTGATTAGCTGGCGGCTGTCACCAAACCCATTTGACAACTGCAAGCCCGTAGTAAATACGTAAATAATTCATAGGGCTATCGCGTGCTACTATCTTGTACGCTTGCAAGCCAATGAACAATCGACTGTGTCCAGTGCGTGTATAGAACTGAGAAATCTAGGCTACTGCCAGATGAATCCGCGAAATTGACGTACGTCTACCAATCGAACATGTTGCAAGAAACCACAGTGTTTTCAAGGGTATTTCGGAACAAACAATTTTCGCGTTATTTCATCATCTCTATGTATAATATTTTAAAAGATATAGGCGTGTGAAATACGCATTTATATTTGATAATACATGCCATAAAATGATATGGTTACCTATGAAAGGCTCATAGAGGCGAGTTGTCGGCGAGAAGACAGCGCGCTGTGTCGTCCTTACTGCTTCCGCACTTCTAGGCCTCAAACACGCAAAACACACCACCAAGGCGGACAACTTAGCGTCTCGTCGATATCGAGGTCTTTAGAGACGGAAACCGACAAGGAATCGGCCATGGTTTGTAATTAAAAGCTATCGCAGCATCCGCCTGAAGCAGTCGGATAACCTACGGCTAGACGGGAGTCGAACGCGGGTCCTTCCAAACGCCAGTCGCATAGGCGAGGGAGTGTCTTTCTGACATCAATGGCTAGGAGCGGCACAACCTTCGTTGTACGACGGAATTCGTATGTGATTCTGACATTCTAGAAGGGTTCACACAGTTAAAAACTTGATCGTTAAGACTTAAGCAGCATATAGAACGTAGAAAGTTTTCAAACGTCATATTCGTTTGAGTCGAAGCATACACAACTGAACAGTTACTGGTGATGTAAAGCGGTGGAAATCGTAATTTTTAACCAATCACAGAAAAGGTCAGTAGTCCCATAAAGCCTTTTATAATCCACCCGACAGATGACCTCTTGCTTTAACCTTCATAACACATGCCATAATTGGTATTTTTAAGGTAAAGTAATGCATTTTGGAACGTAATCGAATTTTTAAGTTATAATTACTAGTGTGGCGTCGTTTACACGTATCGTTATTATTTCCTCAAAAGTTTAGTACAAGTTTTTTTTAAATATATATTTAGAAAATAATCCATAAAGCCAGAAATACAACATTGTACGTACTTTTTTGCTAGCTGTACTTAGGCAGTAGCATTGCTATTGTAAACACTGACTTTTTTGTACCGTACTGCTTACTTCATAAGTGTACTTCTTACTGCGGCTGCGGTGGCTCTGTGGCCAGACCACTCGCCTCCCACCAACGCGATCCGGGTTCGAATCACGGCGGGGTTGGTCCCTGGATTTTCGCATGTGGGAATCGTGCCGGACGATGCCGTTGGTCGGCGAGTTTTCTCGGGGATCTCCTGTTTTCCCCGCCTTTATCATTCCGGCGCTGCTCCACATGTTCATCATGTTACCCTTCACCAGCTCTGGAGACCTCGGTGTTAAACACTGACCAAAATCTGTTCACTCACTTACTGCTTTAAGTATCTGATAGTGAAAACCCCTCAAACTTATGTATGATTAGGAAAAGGAATATTTCGTGAGTTCTATGACCAGCATGTTAGAATCCGCTATGTATAGGCTTCGTCAAGCCCCGACCATTCGTCCACTAGCCGCTACTCAGTGGGACAGCAGACAATGAACGAAGATGCGGGGCTTGAGCATGCGTAGGACAGTGGATTCTGACACGCAGGTCATTGAACTCATGAAATAGTTCTATAGTTAGGTATAATTTATTATAAAATGTAAGATTCTGATTGCTTACTGCCAACACTGGGAAAGAAAGCTGTGATTGCACAAGTGATTCGTGACTGACATCAATTTCCACGGTTCAGCTTCTAGGGATTGTGTAGGTCGAAGCGCGTCATTTGCCCAAAAAACCATTTGCCCTGGTCATTTGCCCTAAAATTTCAATACAGTCCTACGGTCACTTGCCGTAAGCATCACTTGGCCTAAACGTCACTTGCCCTAAAAGTCATTTACCCGAAAAGTCACTTGGCCTAAACGTCACTTCATCTAAACGTCACTTGGCCTAAACGTCACTTGGTCTAAAAGTCACTTGCCCTAAAAGTTACTTGTCCTAAAAGTCACTTGGCCTAAACGTCACTTCATCTAAACGTCACTTGGCCTAAACGTCACTTGGTCTAAAAGTCACTTGCCCTAAAAGTTACTTGTCCTAAAAGTCACTTGGCCTAAACGTCACATGACCAAAACGTCACTTGCCCTAAACGTCACTTGCCCTAAACGTCACTTGGCCTAAACGTCATTTGGCCTAAAAGTCGCTTGCCCTAAACGTCACATGACCTAAACGTCACTAGGCCTAAACGTCACTTGGCCTAAACGTCACTTGGCCTAAAAGTCGCTTGTCCTAAACGTCATTTGGCCTATCAGGCATTCAGCCTGAAACTATTTTAGGTCATATATATGACTTTAGGTCAAATGGAGTGTACCCGTGTAGGTCTCTTTCGGCTACCTCGATGTTCACTTGGATGGCAAGGCAGCAAATTTTGTGCAGGTTTGAATGAAATCATCGGTAAACTCTGACGCTTTATGTCGGATGGGTCATAAGGAGTGGCTTGGCTACTACTAATCTAAAATGAACTCTAAAAATAACTAACAGCCACATGACCTGGAGCACCAAAAAGGCGACACCGTAAGAAAGAACGACTTCGCTGGTAGTGTAGGCCTACCTACCTGGTGTTTCAATGAGAAAGTCATAGTAAGAATCACTCGGGAGGAAAAAAAACATCTATTCACAATGATATCCGAGAGACAGCAACGAAAAACGTCGTCTGCCGTGTTGTGCCACTTAAATATGTGCACAACGGTTGCGCAAGGGGTTTTTGGCGGTGACAAAATTATTTAAAGAATTATTTTAACGGTAATTTCGACAGTAAAAGTCCACACGAAACGATCTGTTCGATTACAACACCTGTACCGTTCTCTTTCTAGTCTGTTTCAAATAACTCTACCTCACACACCTCTTAAAAAAACAGAGCGTTATGTTAATTTTCGAATGGTTCGTACTATCACCTTCTAACTACTCTGCCTACCTCAGTAGATGCGTAGTTGACTTGGACGCTCAACACAAAAAAAATTCCAATGGAGTAACACTTTCAAACAAAACGTTCTGAATAACATTCCAGTAGAAAGGAGCAAAACAATTTTATTCGCTCAAATGTTTGTGTAAATTTAAAAATTACGTTTAATATATTAAGGGTGCCGCCGAACACGTGCTTCAAATGCATATTAGTGTGCGGGTAAATACTTTCTTTTACGAAACTATTCCAAAAGTGCCCACCAAGCTCATTAAACAAAACTGGTTCGAAGTTCTAAAACACAGCTAAAAACGGCCTTTTCCAACTCTCGTCCTTCAGCATTTACTACACAGATGTAATGAAACTCACAACCGTACACTGAACTTTGCTATAGAATTTTCACCAATAAACTTATATTGTTTCTTAGCGTTTGATGCTTCTCAATAAAATTACACAAATTATATAAATTACAAAGTTATATGGTCGGCGTTTAAAAGACCCATAGTAAAATGGATCGGCGTGAATCTTGCACGCTAGTTCAGCGCTGGGATAGTTATGGAGACGTGGCATTTAATGATTGCTTCAAGGCTGCCCTTATAGCGTCATCGCAACGTGCGATACCATTCAAGGTAGGCGGTGCCCTTAACTTTATCACATGGCAGAATTTTTTTCAGAAATTTCACATAGAATACGTGTTTGAATGATATATCTTCAACATTTATTAATTAAGCTCTATACATAACATACCCCACATTTAAACTCCGTGGTTGCAAGCTTAGAGTCAAGAGTCCTTAACGTATATCGGTTTAAACCCTGAACATCAATTATTATTTGCATGGAAAAAATCGAAAACTGTAAAAGCTATCTTGATGCTGCACTACCGCGACTTGCGCATCGGTTGAAAGCAAAATTTTCCAGGCTAATTAGAGTCCTACAGTCGAAATGAAATATGTATTTAAAACAGGTACTGAAATGTTCCTGTTCTTACTTATAATGGTGGAACTGGGGACAATAACGAAGGAAGCAGACTTCAGTTGCCTTCAGGCGTTTGTAAATTGCCACGCCTTACAAACCAATGATCTGAAACTTAAGCTGCCACAACCCATCGAGGGGTTGCGTAACGGTAACACATTGGTTTTACATTCGGGAGGATCCAGGTTCGATCTCAAGTACGGTCATTCTATTTAGGTTTTTCATAGTTTTACGAAATCACGCAAGGATGAAAGGAGGAAGGGGCGCTGCTTCGATGTAATAGTCAGATCACTCACCTCCCACCACGAAGACCCGGGTTCGATTCCCGGCGAGGTAGGTTCTTATTTTCGCATTGGGTAACGTGGCTGACGTCGCCGTTGGCTGGCGGGTTTCCTTGAGGTACTCCCGTTTCCTCCCGTTCTTGTAACTCAGCGACGCGCCATATCACGCCTCACCAACACTCGAGAACTTGCTAAACGAAGTGCCCTCACTCCCTCCAGACGGATGTTGATACGGTTTCTGTTTACAGACTCGTCTGCCCGAGCCTTTCCGTTTATAATGAGCTCGTTGCCGACGAGACGTTAAGCCCTAGTACCTATCACCTCTCCGACGGACGGACGACATAGGTTCTTGTGCGCTTGTTGCGTGAAGCCGGGCGTCTTACCCTCTGTGGGTAGGCAACCAGCGGTGAACTTACCCGGGGGAGAAAAGTGGCGCCAAACGAGCGGCATTCTGTCCCGTGGTGTGGGCCCCAGGGGCCAGAACACCTCTCGGCTTGCAGTCTCCACATCAAGGCACACACACAGAGAGAGAACGAGAGAAGCACCACAGCTCTCCAGATTACAGGCATGCGCGTGGCTCCTTACAGCTCAGCGAGACCCGGATAAGCGAAGATTGTCTCCACCGCCAGCAGTCCCTTCCCCCCTCCCCTTCTTTTACAACAACAAAAGAGCTCCCGTCTCAATGGCCAGCGCGGGCTATATCCTCGGGAGATTGTGTTTTGAAGCGACCGATTGAGATGACGATAATGCACAAGTTTACTAACCACGGGTTTAACCCTACGGACTGAGAAATCACGTTTTAAGGAACTGAGCTACAATTTTATCAAGCTAAGTATAGCGGGAAAAAAGGATTAACAAAGGACATAGCAAACTATTACATAAAAAATTCACATGACCGGCATGCCTCTATATCATCTGTAAAACGTTCAAAATACTTTCCATAAGACAGAGAAAAATGCATATGTACATACTACTACTGAAACTAAAAAAATTTACTCGGTTATATTGATAATATCTAAAACATTACTCCTACGAAAATAAATATAGACAAGTTGTTAACCGTTTAAAATATATATATTGAGGTGTTTTAGATGCAGAAAGTCCTGAAGTTTACAACTGCGTATCTCCTTTTTCTCTAAAGAAGTGGATAACAATTTTCTTCGTAAAAATCGCACAAGAAGTTCCTTGCCTGCAATCGTTTTTTCTGTTCATTATTTCCATTCATGTTTTAAATTTGCCAATAGTGCCGGTCTCTCAACGTTTCATTCCGGAGAGAGTTGAAGATATTTTGGTCAACGTGAGTATGGAGTGATGACGGGATGAAGGGGCGGAGGAAACTGGAGATTCCTGAGAAAACCCGCCGACGAACGGCATCACCCGGCATGAATCCCATATGCAAAAATGATGGTCCCCCAGTCGGAAATCGAACCCGGATCGCCTTGGTGGGATGAACTCCATCTCAGTTGAGAAATGTGGTAGACAAATTTGACTACGAATGGGCTAGCTTCTCTTTCATCTTCATAGTTGTAGTGGTCAATTTGCTTCATCCCAACGAGAATATACTGCCGCGCTCTAAGTTTCCTTCATTCAAAAGTTCTTCTTGACACACGATTTTAATTTTACGTGCGGCACAGCAAAAATGGTTAAAAGTTCATAACATTCGACCATGAAATATTTTTAAGAATATATAACATAGTTTTTGAACAAGACATTAACATAATTTTGGAGCACACTGTGGCTTAATAATTGATTACTAGTGATACTAGACAAACGTTTACGTATTATTTAACTACCACTTGTAAAAAAATTATGACGGCAGTAATGATGTAGTAAAGCTGATTAGCGATATACATTCTCCTTTTAATATATTGTATAAACAATTGAACGTTATTAACTTTTGTTTAGATTGCGTGGAGCATATGGCTACGCTACAAACACAAATAGGAAATTTTTAAGTAAAAGGTTTTTCAAGCATTACAAGCAAAAAATTTTACCAGATGTACGCAGTCACACAAGACTACTTTCTTGCACCGAAATAAAATGCACGATGTGTCGGCATCAGAGATTATGCAACGGAAAAACGTCACTCCGGTAAATATGTGCATATATATCCAAATGCTGATTTATAAGGATGCTACTTAGAATTTATATTGGCTTCGCGAACTATGTAACTTTCAACTATTATATTTAAAATTGATTTGTGTAGCACGCCTTCTTAAGTATAAAATATCAGCACACCGAATCCCCTTCAATTGACTGTGGCTCTGTAAGCCATTTCGCTTCTATATGCTCACCTGTTCTGTTCCCGTTTGTGCGTGCAATCTCCCTGCGCAACAGAGCATGTGCGGCAGAAGGCTTGGGTGTGCTGTGTTTGCGGGGGGGGGGGGGGGGGGGGGGGGGGGGGAGGTGGTTGACGAAGGAGGGGCGCAAGGGTACGAGGGGGGCTGGCGCATTCCTCGACCGGACCCTTGTAATTACTGTCTTAATACCTTCCCGCACGGCTGTGTTCTTTATCACGTCGCCTCGCTCTCCTGTATTAGCCGCACCCTGGGTCCGAGCTCGGCGGGTAGCAGCCTTCCAAGGGTCGGGCGTGCTCGCACAATAAACGCCAGATTACAAGCTTCGAATTACACGGCGGCGCGGGCGCAGAACAGGCGGGAGCGCAGAAGCGCAGCGCCAGTCAGACGCGGGCTTCGGTTGGTTGACTCGCTGATCGGCTGCCAAGGGACATCGTTGACGGTAGCATCGCGTATGTATAGGCTAGTCATAGTAAAGTAGGCACGTTGGAAACTCTACTTATTAATTCCTCTTCAACTAATTTCGTAACTTCCGGAACTTGCTTGTAGTGAATAGATTTTACCGCACTTAAAATGTGACTTACGAAGCTACACTCAAATACATTTCCGAATACCATACTTGGCAAGAATGTTTTCAAACATTGCTCTATCCGTCACGAGCAGCACATATATAATGCGCAAAACGATAGAATATATTCTACGCATTTTCGAACCTGGAGCTCAGGAAAATGTCGACGCCAAACAAAGACTTCAATAGCTACTATTTCTGTTAGTTGATAAGAGTGACTTGCGTTCCCCGACTCAAGATACAATGCGCGTGCAGTACAACAAAAGGTGTTTTCAAGAACATGTCCTAAAAATACTTCATTACGTATGGCCTAATATCAACATGGAATATTTGTAGCTAAACATTCGGAAGGGACTACTAATAATTTGTAATTAAAATTATATAAAATAAACCCGGTAGTTCACAGAAATAGCAAAATGTTGCACATCGTGTAGATGCACGGGATATACGTGACAAGCCAATTTCAATCTCCCTACCTAGGCTGCATATGTTAAGACCGGAAAAATTCACAGGTCCACTGACCAGTAAGCTAGGCCAACCTTCAAAAATGATTGGGCCTGCATTTAGTTGTTTCTTTATTATTGGCTCAGCGGCCTTGTAGGGGTATCAAACAAGACAATAACCAATTGCTTAAGTTACACGAATTTACATCAGTCTGAGTCTTAGCTTATGCCCAAAACAAAACGCGAATTTTTCAGGTCCCTTATACACGAATAAACATCCACGATCGGTTGATGTCCTGGAAACTAGAGTTCGGTGGTCAGATACACTCAAATCTGCCAGAGGCATCACTCAGGGGAATACCAGTCGTTTAAAATTAATTCTTATGCTAGAAAATGACAAGTCGATATGCTATATAAGAATAAATGCCTCGATGGTAGTGGTTCGCGTTATAATACCGCTGCTGTGAGTAATTCTGCCTGGGTAATAGTCAGGGAATCACTACTCGCTTTTTTATGACAACTTAGCTCTAGTTTGACTGATTTGTGAAGGTTTGCACTACATCAGACTTGGAGAACGAGCCGTTAAAAATTTGCAAAATAAACCCCTGAATTCACAAGTACGTAATACACCAGCCCTATAAGAACTTGGAAGAGTTAGTTGGTTTACCATGCATGCTGTTTGTGTCGATCACTCTGATAACATGGTGAACGGAAGAGAAGCAACTCAATATTCCACATTTTACTACACATTTTTTGAAGTTAACATTCTGTAAGTGACACTACAGCATTCGTCTCGTCAGGAGTGACTTCAGAAAACCATGAGAACAAAGATCACGATTGTCGGCATGAGAATGGAACACGGGCCCTCTGGAACGCGAGATCAGAGAATCAACTCTTCGCTCGGTTGTTTTCTTCGTCTTCCTCCAAAGACTTGGCGCGTACAGCGATACTTCCTGCAGGGGAGTGCATGCATCACCAAAGGTTCGGCCGCGCGACGCAGAAGTAGAATCATCGCGTGACGTCCCTCGAGGAGAGCGGAAGATGTCTATGAAGAGAGGCGACGACGTGAGAGGATATACGTCGGAGACGCCATTGGCCAAGGGCGGGGGATGCCGCAGGCGTGGCGAAGGGTGCGGGTCCTTAATGGTCCCTCCGCTGCCGACTTCATTTATTCTAATGACCGGACATACCTACCTTGGTCCATTAACAAAGTGACCTCCTGGGAGCCGCCGAGCCGTCCGACCTCGGCTTCCCCCGCCTTCCCGGGGGCTCGCCACAGCACCAGATATTTCATTACGCCCTTCAGGGGGCGCCGGGAGGGATGAATGGGGTTAAGTGACCAGGTCGAGGAAACCCTCCAGGAGCCAGCCGCCAACACAGGGGCCGACTGCTACCAGCGCTGCCAACCTACACACTTCAGCCGAAACTCTGCATCTAGATTTAGTTCTTACTCCAACTAATTGATCTAATTTCACTGATTCGATGTATTATTTCTCTTTATTTTCGTGAGTATCATTTATTAAACCAACTGCGACAGTTTTACATGTCGTGTAGACTTCTTAATTAGCATGAATTCTTTTGTCCGTAATGGTACTAGTTTACGCGGAGGAACAGGGTACAGGAGAACAATGGGGTGTTTAGAAGGAGAAGAATTAGCGCTATCGGCTCTAACAATACCCATTATAAAAACGTAACGCTGCATCTGTTTTCTTCCGGGAAGCAGCTTTATGTACGTAGGTTCGTACGTAAGATGCCGATTCTGAGAATTCGGAAGCAGAACCCAGTCGAAGCAGAGGTAACTCCAGGCAAAAGCGAATTATAGGCCATTCGGAATAAAGTGAGCACTAAAGATTTAACCTTTGAAAAAAATCACTAGCTGTTACTGCATATAAGTCAACATTAACAACAGTTACATTATTGTTTGTATGGTTGGTAGCAAATAACTGCACGTAGTTCCATGAATTTTCTTATTTGAACACAGCATTAGTGAAAAAACATCAATTGCAAACGACCTCTCTGTATTTAATATACTGAAAAATATTTATTTAAGTTCTTACTGACGTACCTGCTGACTGTACATTTTTATTTAATTTGCGGCAGCAGAAAGCGACGCAACAGAGTCGATTGTCGTTGGCAGACGCCGCTAACTCTTTGCGCCACAGAGATAGTTTAAAATTTCACCGACAGATGGCACCAGAGTTAGGTTTTCACCGCTTGGAAGCGAATTGCGTCATTCAGTTTGTTTGTCCGTTATGTAATGAATATCGGTTTCAGATAAACACATATAAAGTATTAGAAGTGACTGTTCATGAATATCATTGATAAATTATGTGAAGTCAATAGTAATGTAAGTTGTTTTGTTTTATGATCGCCAGCCTGAGTATCTGGAAATAGAAACAGCATTTTTTTCCTTGTTTCACACATTAAGAAAGTACGTTATTTATTGTTTCTCTTTACGTGCGTCGTCGTCGTACATTACAATATGCTGAACGGAACTTGAATTCTTGAGTTGCGTGTGTCGTGTGTGTTTTTAGTGGCGGTTTTAATTTAAAAGTTTGAATATACTGTGCATGCATTTACGAGATTCGTAACGGTAATATCGCCGTTAGAGTAGACGCAGAGAAACCAGTGTTATAAGACGTTTACTCGCAGGTATTTATAACTAGGATTACTACTGAGTAGGGCCTATAGCATATATTCAACACCCGTGCATTTAATGAGTACATATTGTAGCTAAAATTTATCGGAGCAGTGTAACGTAAATGTAAACATTGTACAAGCCTATGCAAATAAAAGCACATGGCAATGTTGATGTTTACATGTAGCGGAATGATATAAACTGGCAGAAAATAGAAATTAATCAGGGCTTTTTTGAGTGCTCACTTTATTCCGAATCACCTATAGTCACTTAGTTCCTTGCGATTGCTACTTGAAGCAGTTATATTATGTTACCTGTTGGGGTTAGACAAGTTTGTTCACTTGACCATGTTTTCTCGATCACAGGTTAGTTGTCTAAAAGTCAGCAATTCGATTAAGGGTCTTGTAACTTATTTTTTAAAGGATATACTAACGTCCCCCAGTTTCATGCACTTAGGCTTAATAGGGGACGACTTCCAAACTAACTAAATTACACAAATATCCATGCTAGTGCTGGGATTCGAACCCGGGACCTCTCGCACCGTAGGCATCCCTAACGACCATCTTATTAATCTGTCATAGTCTTCGGAACTATAATTAATGACCTCTTAACCCTCAACAGTGAACTCCTTGGTGGGTTAAATATTTTATTTCACGTCAGGCAGGTGTGGAACATTTTATAGCTGAGACATTTTATGTGTACAATGTGGCAACACTGCACTCATAACGTCATTTTGTCATATTTGCGTCTCCAAACGGACGACTTGAAAAGAGGCGGAGCATCAGTCAGGTATGGGATAATACAATTCCACACACACAAAACAAGAACTGTGATTTAGTTATATGCATTTTCTTGGCTTGTGGGTGTGAGCCGCGTCTGAAGATTGTCTTGCGACGTTTCGGCAGTCGTTGCAGCTGCCATCATCAGGTAGTCGGAGTCGGAGACTACCTGATGATGGCAGCTGCAACGACTGCCGAAACGTCACAAGACAATCTTCAGACGCGGCTCACACCCACAAGCCAAGAAAATGCAGACAACGGCCGCGAAAGCCTGCGATCTATTTTAGTTATATGGAGCTCGCTATAAACAGGAAAACAGGGCAACCCTCATCGTCAACACTTCTGTAAAACATGGACCGAATTATATAGCCACTTTATTAAAGATACGATAGTAAATTATCAAATCTGAGTCCTGACATGTTTAGAATGCAGCGCATATTGTGTAAATTGAGCAAGGAAAACCAATCCAAGCAAAGATGATTATGTGGTAAGTGGAAAGGCAACTTATATAAGTATGTTATCTGAAGACATGAGTAATCAAATATCTTTAAAAATTTGATAGCAGTGGTAATTGTTTGAGATACCACGGCGGAACATGCGTGACTGGAAGGCAAACATTGGTTGTAGGTTCCGAAAATTGTAAAAGAAGTTACAGCCTGCACGTACGAATTGTTTAACCGTAATCTTCGCGTAAAACTTCTTCACAGATGCTGTCTACATTCAGCACGGACTGGTCCGTTGCTCATCACTAGATTATGTTATGCTGCTCGGCATGGCTTGGCGTTTACCGAACATTTACGAAGAGTTACAAAAACATTAAGCTAGGGAGTGTATTTTTAAGTGACAACCCATTTCGTACACTTTCAAAACTTCACTTGAAAATTTAAACAATTATGTAATACAGTAAGTTACTATCTCTAATGAGAGCATATAAACTATCTGCTTTTTTCTGGGAGACGTCTCCTCTTTGTAAGGCATTTGCTCCCGAATCAGCTTATGTATATCTGTACAGAAAGCTATCCTCTGATGACACGCCGATGCATCATGTTTTTAGAAAGGGTATTGTCACAGCCAAGATATATTTTAAGAGTCCTCCCACCGCGAGCGGAGGGTGACGCAACGGCAATTCGTTGGACCCGCTTTCAGAAGGACACGGGTTCGATTCATAGCTCGAACCGTTCTGATTTCGACGTCCTATGGTTTCACGAAACCTCTCCAGGCGAATGCTGGTATGTTCCTAGACAAAGACAACGGCCTTGTGTAATAATGCGAGTCGCCGTCTCTAATGACCTCGTTGTCGACGAGACGTAAAGCCTACTTAAATAATGAAATAACGCATCGTTTCTTAGCCTCTCCACTTACCCCTTATATTCCCAACCCCTCATCCTGCAGTGCCACACAGCAAGCTACCATGCGATCGGAGGCGGAAAGTAATTACCTAAAATGCTTCGTCTATCACTGGAGCAGGCGTTGGGCTTAGAAATCGAACACGGTGTCGCTCACAGAGTTAACATAACAGTGACAATAAGCCCGTGTGCACAATAGCACCCACAGAAATGCAAAAATACCCTGATTGTGTTGTCACTTCAAGTCAACGGAAAACAGAACACAACATTTAGTTGATGTCAGATTCACGCTACAACACCAAAACTAAGGGAAAAAATTTTATCTGTGGTCATATTTTCGTTGCCAAATCCCAAAGTTTATGGTGAAATTGGATTTAGCAGATTTCAAAAATTACTAACAGAATACTGAGATCCGTGACATACTTGGTGAACTTTAAACAGGAATTCATTAACCAGAGCGAAAGCAACACAACATCGACGACACAAATACTACGTCGCGACTCGGAAACGTTAGTATCTTATCGGTTAGTTGAGAGGAACTCGCTCCTGCTGGGAGAGATATCCACTGTGTGCTACATCTCAACTGCTGATGAATTGCCTCGGGACTTTCGTCGGTCATTCGCTTATCACGCGGCGGGAAACACGGAGTGTCGTTGCCCTAGGTTGGCGCGCTTTCTCGTGGTACTTCCGTTGCATTCAGCTGAGTCATAGTTGCTGATGTGAACTGAATCTATCCCAAAACAAATGTTTCGTTTCTAATTTCGTGTCATCTTGTTCCAATCATAACGCCTAATCAGTGAAATTTTACGGTTACAGGCTACATTATAAGTAGAACTCGCTGATACCTCGAAAAGTGCCCATGTAGGTATGTAGAATTTAACGTCTCGCCGACAACGTGGTCATTAGAAACCAAACCAATGGCTCGGACGGGAAGAGAAATGTTCGTGTCATGTATTAAAAGGTATGACCGCATGGATGGAAGCGTACGAGACCTAGAAATACGAGAGCGGTAAGGATGAGACAGTACGCGCATCACATCTCATTCTAGCCTCTATGCACAAGTCACTCAACTGGCGTGCTGCCTTCTCGCCGACAACTCGCCTCTATGAGACATTCTTAGGTTACACTCATCATTTTATGACGTAACATTAAAGACAAAGGTGTACTGGGCACGTCTATACCTGTTAAAATATACTGCGCCAAGATTTCCATGCATAAGAAGGAACGCAGAAACACCCGTTTTCGCCATTTTCCGGTGCTCGAAAATATACAATAACGAGTAGTGGTGAACCTGAAATGGACAGTTTTCGAATATTCTCGTAACGACCGCAGCTCTGCCCACCGGCTGGCAGACTGGCAGGCGGCTACAGTAGGCGCTTTGAAAATTCATGAGGGTAGGGCAGGTCAGCCAAAAAGTTTTAGATGCCTCTCGGATCAACTACTAAAACTAGTATTTAGACATAAATGAAACGACAGTAAACAATGCACTGCAAGTGTAGCATTTAGCAAAATATTTATCAAGTAGAAATTTTGTAGGTTAAGCTCCTTTCATCTTAAAACCTTGGATAGCATTGCAGGAGTTCGTTAAATCCTGGTAATCGACAAAACCTAGTCACGTGACCGAGATAACCTACCCTACTCCAGCGAGTGAATTTTCATAAGCGCCTAATAAGGAACCACGTTAGCATTCGTCCATCGAATTCTGCTGAGAACCACGGAAGTTCGGTTCCGAATGGCTGGAGAAGGAGTCTACCCATCATTCTGAACACGATGTATTCAGACTGTGCCACATAGCTCGGTAAGCCTTGAAAAGTAGCGACATCTGAAAAATAATAAGAACTACAGAAAATTACATAGGGTGTAAAAACGGCGTTTCCACTGGTAAATTTTATATGTGATAAATATTATATTCAGAAACTCAAAGCTGTCTCTCTTGAAACATGAATAAAAATTTTGCATTTATTAGAAAGACAAACAAATTTAGGTTCACAGCTTAATGTGGTGATCAGCCGCCACATCGGATTTTTTTAGTTCTGAGAAGAAACGTGTAAAATTTGCGAATACAGCGTGAATTATATTTACCTTGCACTACAATACAAGCATCGCAGTTGGGACTTCAACGTATGTTTAGGCCTCAATCAGTTCAGCAAATTAAGTGTATAAAATATATTGTAGCGGTCTAAATTTACGTTAAAAGTTCAAATTCTATGCTTTCAGTGTAGCACAAAATAAATATAATTCAAGCTATAATCGCAAAATATCACACTTTCCTTCTCACAATTAAAAAAAAATTAAACATGGCGGCTATCCCCATCTTACGAGGTCTTTGAACTGGATGAAATTTGACTCGTTTGAGGCGCGGAGACAAAAAGAAATGGGAAAAGGAAAGGAAAATAAATCAGACTGCGACGCTTGAAAAGAAAATCATCGCCAATATTCGCGGCGCGTCAAACCGACGTGTAGTGCTTTCATAGTAGTCTTCTATATAAGGAGCTTTAAGCAGCGACCCAACAACTTTATTTGTACGTAGTTTGCAGTAAAAGCCAAAGCTTCCTTCTAGTTCAGTGTGTAACTAATCCCTGGTGGAATTTTTTAAGTTACTGCAGTCTATTAAAAAAAAACTTGGTGGAATTTTTGAAGTTACAACAGTTTAAACACGCAGCTTTTAGACTTTTTGAGGTTTCAAAAAATATGTTTTCAATGAGTGTGCTGAATATTTGAAATTATACAAGCGTAGACTTAAATGAGCTTTCCTTTCGTGTCCTCATTTGTGTTCATCCACAAAAAAATCAACTTCCTTCTTCCGGTAAGGTTACTAGTAAAAAATTAGTGAAGATGTAGCATTTTGATAATGCTTAAGAAAGTAATATCTGTGTATTGTCAGGCGGAAAACGTAGATAAATTTCTTGATATGGAACTTGCTGAGGAAAATGAATAATTCGAAGGCGGTGGGTACCGATCACCCTTAGGCTCCCTATCACAACACAGAACACCCGCAGGCGTACGTCTGCGCCTGAGCACGGCGCGCAGGATACGACGACGAAGAACGCGTGCCGAGGGTCAAACCTCGAGACCTTGAAGCGGACCGATAGCAGACTACCACCCCTCCCCTTTCCGAAATCCCCACCTCCCCACACCCTTAAGGACTGGCACACCGCCAGCACGAGGCACCGCGCGAATAAATCAGGTTTATATATACTACGTGCGGTAAGGTGCGACGAGAGATAACGGCCAGAAACAATTTCCGCCGCACAGTTTCTCTTCGCCTGGAAACAACTTAGTCGAGGCTGTGCTGCAGCTTCTCCACCCCCCTCTCCCCTCACCCACCTCCGCGCACACTCTTCCGTCGCCTCCGGGTAGGGCGGAGAACTCTTAATAACTTCGTGTACCTTGCCATGTTCCCACAGGATGTTCCGCAACACGAGAACGACGGGCGAAAGAGGCCTCGCAACAATTAGGGCCGGCTGCACAATCCCAAGAGGAATTCTTCTGAGGTAGTAAAGGCGAAATCTTTTCGTACGCACTGCACAGTCAGGTATCATGAGGAATTTTTGATAAGAGATGAGTTCGAGTAATGAGAGACGTCGGTTAAACGCCTTGCGCTTAGAAGCTATCACGCAGGTGGTGAGCCAGCAAGATTCAGCCTATAGCCCGAAGGCTTCTGGATCCAGATCACGCTCGTTGCAGTTCAATAACATGCAAATTATATCTGCAAAGGTTATGATTAGAGATGATGGTTAATCGCGGGAAAATTGGACAGTTTCCTGGATTTCAACACACGTTCAGCTTACCAGAAGAATACTGGCTTCAGCTTGTTCCTGGAGCTGTTACCCTATTTGACTGAGCCAATAATAATCTTGATATTGTTATATTTTGAAGCCTGTTATTGATCTGCGTACAGCTACACTATGTCAGAAGTATATAACAGAATCATACATGTTGCAAGAAACTACAGTATTTTCAAGAATATGTTGGCACAAAACATTTTCGCGATATACCATCATCTCTAGTTATGACATTACACGTGTCAAATGCCAATTGTATGATTTACACATGCTAAGTTGTACTTTCCTTTGAATTTGATTATTTTTCGCTTTTTTAGAATTCTGAGATGAAATTGTTAAATCAGCGACCATACCGCAAATTATGTTTACTTTGTGCTACAGTACAGACATGGCAACAGAGCTAGTAATGTAAGTTAGGTCGCAATCAGTCGGGTAAATAATGAATATAAACAAATTTGCCAGACAGATTGAGGCGTAATTATATGATAACAGCTAAATCGCAATGTCTGTACTGCGGCGGGAAGTAAATAGAATTTGCGGTATAACCACATATTTAACATTTTTCTTACTTGAATTTCAAATAAGCGAAAAATAAAATTATTCAATATGAAGACTGAAATCGAGTCTTAAGGAGATTGAGCGCCAAAGCCTTAAAAATGTCATAATATTTAGTCATTTTCACTGCATTAATTCTCTTTAATGACTAACAACATGACTTAAGTCAAACGTGGCGTCTTAATTTTTTTCCTTCCTTGGGAAAATAAATCAGTATTTTCAGACTGTGTACTTACGGAGATACGGGCA
This sequence comes from Medauroidea extradentata, assembly GCA_003012365.1. NCBI lineage: Eukaryota > Metazoa > Arthropoda > Insecta > Phasmatodea > Phasmatidae > Medauroidea > Medauroidea extradentata. Next base: position 17,990 of record PNEQ01027823.1, on the reverse strand, counting down.
AACGCGCATGCTGCGAGAAAAATAATTTGTCGCTGAGGATCGACTAGTCAGCATTACGAAAATGTATATTAATGTTTCACTTACAATTGACTAGACTAGCACGAAGGCGATATTGCAGATTATATTCTGTATTTAACATGCTGGAATGTTGACGAAATACTAAACGAGAATTGTAAAACTACGTCGTTCACTTAGTTATAAAATTGTCTCGTAATAGTTTTGTTTGAAAACAAAAGTAAAATTTAAATCACGGCTTAGCTTTCTTAGAAACATGTTAAACTGATTTAAATGATCTCGTAGTTACAGTTTGCAGTTGATCCTGCACAGTATCACACGTTTCCTCCTGAAAATGTCAACAAAATAGCCTACATATGTTCAAGCACGTGTGGTTCTAACTAACCCGTCATATGCATAAAAAGAAACACATCACGGAATGTCTGAAGATTCTGAGAAACATCAAAGTTTTCCTTAGATTTTAATACTGTCGTTTTTATTTTTAAAAGAAATTACGACGTTCCTCGTAAGTACCACACAGGTAACACGGGGTTTATTTATTTCGGCAATAAAAAAACTGAATATTCGTTTGTTGGTTTAGTGAATTAGCCGAGAACTGCTCTCGTAGGGCGTGCAATAAAACACTGATTTTTATTATTTCAAGAAGATGAATGTCACGTACTCTGAGTGCCTACTGCCGCCCCTATTTCTTTATTCAGTTCCACTATTCAGCAAAATTATTCGCGGCGAATGTTATCACAGGGTGCCTACCGCCACCCCTAATATCCGAAACAACTAGCTGAAAATTGGAGACCTTCGTCCTCCCTCGACATTCGCGGCCAAATGCCTCGGCCCACTTTCTTTCTCCCTCGCGGCTCTTCCCTGTCTTGGTGGGAAACCGACCTCCCAGTAGAGTGGTCACGAGGGTGTGCCTCCGGCCAATCAGTGTCGAGCATCCTTCAAAGCTCCGCCCTAAGAGGACAGATTCCGTCTCAATTCGCCTCACCTTCTTTCATTTTCAAATTGCATTTTACATCTACAATTTTATATTTTAATTAAATCCCTAATATTGCACGTTACATAATTTAGATTTGTTTTAATGAGACTGTGCAATCTGCCCTATTCTCTCAAATATTCGAAGGCTTCGGCTATTTATTCATTGCCAGCTTTTCAACTAAGTAGTCGATTCTACACGAGAACTGAATCCACGGGAATCAGTTCTTGTTTTCTTGCACTTTTTTTTTGTTCTGAGTTTTTCAAGGCGTGTCAATTAACTGTGGTCCAATTGAATACGCGGCAGATACATGTACATGTGTTTTAAGTCTAGCTTGAAGTAAAAATTAATTCGGGCCTTAAATCTGACCAATACACGCAATGTAGACATTTTAAAGATATAAAAAGTAAACGCGTGGACCAAGAACTTAACGTATTCATCACTCATTAATTGTGCTGAAATACTTTCAAATGTGGTGACTAAATATGTAAAGCGTTTAGTGAAACCAACAGCTGATATATTACACACAGTGTCTTACTGGAAGCGGCAAGATGATATACTAAGCAAGATGATAAGTTGCATAGTTACACAATTCCGTGATGCGTCTAACTCCGCAGTAAATGCGTCGCAGCTAGCGACGTTCGACTTAATTAGAAAGAAAAACGGAAAATTTCTGACACACATTGTAGATCACAATTGCTTCACTTTTATCAGCTGGTAGTAAGATACAGTATCATTAATTTGATGACTTTTTAAATTCTATATATGTTTTTTAATTGTCTTCCTAGTAGTCGTCTCAAGCAGTCATTTCTCACAAGCGTACTCCGCGGTTGGAAAAAACAGAAGCATGCTATGATTACACTGAAAGAAAAAAAAAAAACTTAACTTATTAGTCACCACAAATATTTTGTAGCGACCACAAAAACTTTTTGCTGTCCCAATAAAGTTTTGCAGTGACTACAAAAATGTTTGTAACCACTACAAAATTATTTCGTGAGGTCCATTTTGACAAAACATTTTGTAGTCACCACAAAACCGTCTTTTCTGTGTACCGAACGTAATATAATTTTCAAGTAGTGAAAATATAGGTGGAACATTTTATTTTTTTAGCTTGGTCATTGTTCAGAATCCAAAGTTTCGTCTTCCATTGCAAAAAGAAGTCTATGCCGTCATAACTAAATATTCATCTATTATTAGTTTAAACGTTGTTCTACACATTTGAAAATGGTAATGGTACCTTTCGGAAAACTGTAAAATCTGTGTCTGCTTTATGTCAATTGATGTTTGAACATTTTCGTGCAAAACAGTGAATACAACGCCAAATTTTAATTTCGAAATTAGATTAGGCCTATTCCAAAAGTATTTTTGTGGCAATTTTATGTAAAGTGTGCGATAAATAAACACAGCTTTTCGGTGCAATACTGTACATTACTCTGCGATGGATGCTCAGTATTCATGACGTTATTAGTCAAACACTATTTTAAAATCACTAGTCGGTGTTTCAAAATCATAATATGCTGCGCCATTGAGTAAAGATATTTACTCAATGGCTGTGCTATTGAAAACAGTAAGGATCTATAACAAGAAATTTTGAGGTAATTTTAACTGCAAGAGTTAATACATTGAACATTCAGCACGAGGGTTCAGATCCCCCAACACAATAAGCCTTTGCTTGATGGTCATGAACAAACCCGCAGTGCGCATTCCACGATGACGGTGCTGGTTAAGGTAAGGTAAGTGCACTTTACGTCTCGTCGACAGCGAGGTCATTAGAGACGGTGACGTACAACTTGGTACAATGACAGGAGCTGGGAGAGGAGTCAGTGGAGGAATTAGTTAAGGAACCATCTTATAATTTGTTTTAAATTATTTATTTATTTCGTCTTTATTCACCTCTGCCTTCTCTTCCACTGTACTCGGTATACAAGAGTATTTATATAAAAAATACAACAATACTACTAAATTTACATACAAATTAATAATACACAGATTTCCTAAGTATGTCAAGAAAAAACAATAAATGTTGTTTACAAGATTGTCACATAAATTTAAGTTTGCATATTATCATACAGTGTATTATTTTATTTTCTTGTTGAATGTCAATATACAATTACAAAGCTTTTACGTTTTAATAGGATTTATTTTTCTAATTTTATTACGTGTGAATATTTCTAAGATAGATAAATTTTGCTTGTTTTAAAAAATCTACAGTTCTAGATGTAAATAAATAAATTAATTCGCCTGGAGCGATTTCGGGAATCTACGGAATACAGAAATCAGGATGACCGAAGCCGGGGATCGAACACGGGTCCTCTCGAACGTGAGTCCAACCTGTTACCGTCGCTCGGTGGGGGATGGGGGAAAAATCGCAACCCCCTTTCGCTACGAAACCACTGAAGACGTAGTGGTTGGTACGGGTGTGAAGGCGCCCGGAAAGAAAGAGAGTGGGAGGGACCTCACTGGGCAATAAAAGGCGGGCAAGTTATGACGACCGCGGTATGGCAGACACACCCCACGCCGCGCCGGTCTCCAGGAGAGGGGGCCACGTCTTATTGCCCGCGGGCCGCCGTCGATACCCGAAGGATAGGGTAGAGAGTGCGGAGGGAGTATTCTCCACCACCCCCGCCAAGACAATGGGCGCGTCTCCGGGAGAAAGCTGACCTCAACAATGGCCCCTTCTCACGCGCGCCCTCGGCGGTGACAAAGCTTTATTTAAGCTCTGTCATTTCTACTTCTTTCCCTTTCCTCCCACGAAAATCCTCCCCTCGGGCCGTGGGATTCCCTTTTATTTTATCCCCCGACGGTGTCGTCGCGAGACGCGGCGGCAGTTAGCCGGGTATGGGGGGTGGTCGCACAATAGAGGCGGGACCATTGTTCTTGGGAAATATTGCACCTTGGTGTTGTCCACGCCGCGGGCCGTTCCGTTCCTCCGCCTCGCCAGCGTCGAGACGCTCCCGCCGGACCACCGCTCGAGCACAATACGGGATTGTGAGCCGCGTACGGGAGCGCCCTCGAAGAAATTAACTTTCTGCCCAGACGATTTCACACTCCTCGTCTATTTACTTCAGTTTCCAATACTCGGGCCGAGCTACGACGACGTGTAGCCTCGTCGTAACCGACGGGTAGTGGGCACAACCCCTGATGGTTGGTCAACCATCGCAGCTTGTTTCAATGCCTTATGTGTAGTGCCACGATTTTGTCGCGGAAAGATTCTTGCCCCACTTTGTTTCAGTGTCTCTCGTGCACATCGGCAGTTCTGTTTCAAGGTTATTGGCAGCGTGTCTATGTTCAGACACGTTTCTCATTTGACTGCACCAATCAGAATAAGATTATTGTGAGTTTGTACGTCTATAATTTGTCAAGGCAAGTGAGAGTAAAATCATCCAACCACAGACGATGTAGCAGAGCTGCAAGTGTGCACATGACGCATCGAAACCACATGCTGCAAAAATCTTTTCGCCATAAAATCGTGGCTCTACGTATGAATAGTAAAATTTCGCGTTTTCAACTGCGCCCGCATGCTAGAATCCATGCATAGCCTATGCATACTCAAGCCCAGTCTATTCATTCAATGTTTTTCACTGAGTAGCAGCTAGTGGACAAATAGTCGGCGCTTGAGTATACATAGGACAATGAATTATATCATGCAGGTCTTTAAATTCGCCAAATTTTCCTATCCCTACTTATGTGGACATTTATGCCTCATGGTCAGTGATTGGATGTTTTTACGTCTTGGGGTTCAACACACAAATCACGGACATCTGAGATGTGGCAGTAACCTTATTCTGACTTGCACAGTCGAGTGAGAAAACCCTTCTGCGCAAAGACACTGCTAGTTACCATCGATAGACACCCGAACATTTCGCGAATTCTTTTGAAAAGAGGTTAGATTTCAAACTCTTATAAGTCAGAGTTACTTCCACTATCGGGTCACTATTTATTAAACACGCCCTTGAGGACTGTAATCCTATAGCAAACCTGCATGAAAACACTTACTGCTGACCACAGTGCTACCTTGTCAGATGTAAAACTGGTCACTCAGTGGAACGGTAGCCAATACGCAACTATCTGACGACATAGTATGTATAGGAGTGTGGAGTCTCTCTAAGCCATATTGTAGAGCTGCAGATGTGCACGTATGGCAATTAAACAGGTTTGTGCAAAATTCTTCTCACAAATAATCAGCGGTCCAGTAATGGGAGATACTGACAATGTCCCTATCTGTACGTAACGAGCGAGGTGCAATTGTAACATGTTGGACTCGCATTCGGGAGAACCCGGGTTTATTACCTGGCTTCGGCCATCCTGATTTCGGTTTTCCATAGTTTCCGAAATAGTTTCAGGTAAATTCTGGGATGGTTCAGTTACAAAGGCCATGGCCGATTCCTCTCCTAGTTCTTGCCCTCTTTTAGAGTTGTGTGTTACGTATCTCTTATGACCTCGCTGTCGACGAAACGTAAATCCCAATAAAATCAGTACATTTACATAGGCTGCTTTCAAAGAGCGTTGTAATTTAAGGACATGACAACATTAAAGTGGCGTTTTTAAAATTGCATCGTCGTTCATCAGTGACAGCCAGTAATAATTCAGAAATAGTTTCACAAGGTAGAACCCTATAATATTAACTTAAGATAGCAAACGACAGTAAAATCTTTATTAATATTTACAGGGTTTTATACAAAAACAAAATAAGAACAAGCCTACAGATGAAATATTTCACCAATTTTGTGAGCAAACATTTGTCAAAGTGACTAAATCCTTTAGCAAGATCTCTTGGTCCGAAATTAAAATCACAAAATTTCGGCGTCGGAAAAAGTCCAGCCATTTAGACAAAATACTGCCTCTAAATATATTATCTAGGGTTGTGATTTTAGGGTTTTTTCTACGCTGGCTTTCAAAAATATTATTTAATACTTAAATTTAATATTTACGCACACGCTCTTAAAAAAGTGCGCACTTCATCACTTGACCAGCCTATAATTAGGACTATACGATTCAATAGATAGAACCAAGTAAAATGAATGGTTCTGAAACGTTTATTTTATGATACATGTGGGCACTCGCATTTTTACAAACTCAACCACGTCCGCACCAACTCGATTTAATTCTTTAATATGACATTTCATACAATCTCGGGCGAACGAGCATCGCATCGACAGCGTGGGAACGCGCTATCCGGCACGCCAGATGCTACTCGGACGAAATAAAAAAAATCCCTTCCCACGTTAGTATGCATGTTACCGTGTAACGTGGTTAGCATGGGCATAGTCTGTGGTTTCCACACACATTTCAAATTCCACGTGCGTAACGTAGCGATCCAAACACATCCATTCGAGTGCTTGTGGTTAGGTTAGCATAAATAAATGGCGTTTTTGACATCGAGACAATCGAATTCTTACTGTGGTTAAAACAAATTTAACTAACAAACATTTTTTTTAAACTAAAATAAAATGTTTTACTAAAAATAAGATGGAACTATAACTGTCCTTTTATGAATTACAATAGTAAGAAACAGTACTATCAAAGTTTAAAATAGAAATACAAATGGTAATAGTTAGAGTCCCGAAAATGTTGCGGATTCAGCTGAGGAGAGGTTGAATTTCTTAGTCATGTATATGTTGGAAACTTTTTTAATCGGATAATTGTTTGTTAAACATGACCTTGAGGACTCCGAACCAATGGCGGACATGCACAAAAACACTCATGGACTCCCGCGCTATATCGTCAAATGCTCACTCACTGGAGCAGCAGACAATGAAAAGTAGCTCAGGACAGTGTGTACACAGGACTGTGGAGTCCAGCCTGCTGGTGTTGAACCCGCGAAATATCCGGCACTGTAGTGATGGTATCTGAAGCGATTTTCTTAATAAGTTGTCTGTTCTGACTTCAAATCAATGCAGTAATTGGTTTCTGTCTGAACGTGATATCATGAAAGGGGACTTGAGCACCACCGAGTATATAGGAGACTCGGTAAATTTAGCAGTACTGATAATTTGGCACTATTTTTAATTCTTTTTGTTTTCAACTTACTCTGACACTTAAGAAATTTTTTCTCTTTCTGCCAAGCGAGACTAGAATCTTACCGTTTAATATGAACGTTTTGTGAGTGAGTGAGTGAGTGAGTGAGTGAGTGAGTGAGTGAGAGATTTAGGTCAGCGCTTAACATCGAGGTCTTCAGCGCTGGTGAGGGGTGACATGATGTGAGTATGGAGCAGCGCCGGAATGAAAGAGCGGGGGAAACGGGAGATCGCCGAGAAAACCCGCCGACCAAATGAACGTTTTGTAGAAGGATATCAGCAACAATGCATCAATACTTCATTAATTAATACTATAGTGCTAAATAATCAGTACTGCCGATTTAGCTAAGTCTCCTCTAATTTAAAATGTAAATCACTATCATTACGTCAGTTATCCGTGGCAGGCAGCGTCCTTAAGGGCGCGATCACATCAGTTTTCAACGTAATTTAATATTTTTATATTTGTACCAGATATTTTTTCTCATTTTAGACATAAATTGTGAATAAATAGCGTAACGAACCGCAAATATAAAAATTTGCATTTTACGGTTTTATGTATGGCCCTAAAACCAACTGACATACCAAACCGATAAAATAAATAGTGTATAACAATGTAGCAGGTTATAACTTGACAAATATAAAAACAAAAAATTTATACTATTGTGGTTTTAAAAATTGTTTAAGTTTTTAATTCTCGTTTCAAAATTCAGGATTTTTAATTAAATACAAAAAATAGTTTATTATTTGTTTTTATGTATGTCTAGTCATAGCCTACAACAGTGTTGTACACTGTGAATTTTTTCAGTTTGGTATGTCAGTTGGTTTTAATGGCGTACATAAAACCGTAAAATTCAAAATTTTGATGTTTAAGGATCATTACGCAAAAACTATGAGAGATACAAACATTTTCTAAGAGGAAGATTTAGTCACAATTTATGTCTAAAATGAGGAAAAAAATATCTGGTACAAATATACAGTAAAAATATATATATAAAAAAAAAAAAAAATAAAACGTCGAAAACTGATGTGAACAGCGCCCTTAAAAGTGTGTGGTAGATAAATAAACTTTAAAAACATAATATTAAATCCACACGTTTTTGGAAGTAAACGTGGAAAAATTACAAAACTACAATCCTAGATAACGATAATAGCCGACTTTATGAGCAAACATTTACCCAGAATGAATGAATTTGTTAAGTGTAATCTGTTGCGCCGCAATTTAACAATGCACGAACATATCCGAATCAGCTATTCTTCTTCATAAATACGTTACTCGAGCCAAAATTTTGCTCAGAATGTTGGTAAAACCTATTGTCTAAGACTAATTAATGTTCATTTTTGCAACTTGGCTGCGAGAAACATACAATTTTAAAATAATGCTTTTAGCGCTTAATTATGTCGAGGGAACGACTGGAATGCTCAATCGTCGATTAAATCTAAACTACTCATAATTTGATGGAATTTTTTTCTGCCGAGTAGATATTCTATTAGCGGACATTTATTTACTTAGCACTGGGCGGTAGTATACATTGCTTTCGAGTAAAAAGTTACAAATTGTGTTTAGAAAAATTAGGAACTGAAACCACGAAATCCATAAAAACGTAAAACAGTAATTTTTTACAATTTTTAGTACAATAATACCTAAGACTCTATAATGACCAAAATTCAAAAATATTAGCGTCTTGATTTTAAAATAATTTTAACATCCGTAAACCGCTCGCGCAGAGGGTATATAATCAAGATATTAAGTTTATTTTTGTTTCAGGATGATGATTACGGAAATGGCCGTAATAATGTTTTACGATTTTTCAAAATTCGAACTCTCAGTACTGTACAGGGCTGATATGTGATTTTTAATGAATGATCGATTTTGATTTGACTGAATGAGCTATCGTCGTGATTTTCACTTCACTTGGATACTTGAACAAATATTTAAGGTGTGAAATTAACATTTTTTGAAATCTGACACAAAAGGGGGTTAAAAAGACATAAAATTTGTTTTCAATCAGCCGATGATACTTATCTAACAAATAGAGATATTGAGGTGGTATTCGCGTCAAAATGACGCTTACGTATGTACCCAAAAAAAAAAAAAAAGTAAAAATATTTTTTATTTAGTTAGATAACTTAATTAAATAGAAAAATGTTTGTGAACTTCCAAGGCAGACCATCCGAAAAGCAAGAACGACCAGCGAGAAATAAATTATACAGCAGTTTCATTCTACAGTTAAATCGAGACGCAGTGTTGTACAACCTCTATGAGCCCAGGAAATTGAAGTTCATTTTTAAAAGTAGTTTTCATGAATAATTTCGACGTTTTGTGGCGCAGTTGTTTGTAGCTTCGATATATTGTTCGGGAGGTACTTGCTGAAATTCCTTTTAAAGGCTGTGCAAACGTGCAAGTCTAACACAAAAAAAAACTGCAAGGCAAATGAAATGAGAGTAATTTGGATAATTCGTTCAAAAGTGATGAAAATGGATTATGCGTTTAGGTACGTAAATTTCGCAGATACATTCCAGGTCAGGTTGAACGCCAATTATGTATACTTCATTGTCATGTCTGTGACTTCCTGGCACGAAACGCGTTTGACTACTGCAAGCCAGTAGTAAATAAGGAAATAATGCGAAGTGCTATCGCTTGCTACCTGCTTGTACGGTTATAAGTAGAGGCCCGGATATTTCGCGGGTTCAACGCCCAGCAGGCTAGACTCCACAGTCCTGTGTGCACACTGTCCTCAGCTATACTTGTTCATTGGCTGCTGCTCCAGTGAGTGAGCATTTGAACATTTGACGATGTAGCGCAGGAGTCCGTGAGCGTTTTTACGCATGTCCGCCATTGGTTCGGAGTCCGCAAGGTCACGTT
>PNEQ01027822.1:0-38552 GCA_003012365.1 Medauroidea extradentata | reverse complement strand
TATTTAGCCATTTTTATCATTAGTTTTCTAATCACTTAGGAATCTGGGAGAGATGCAGACAATTTACAGCCCTGCACGGTGCCTTGAACTCTATTATATATAAAAGTCAGACTCATGCTTTGAATAGTTTCTGTGAAAAAACGATATTGTTGAACTTCTACATCATACTTTTCGCATCTGGCAGGCGGCAGCCTTAACGGACGTTTTAGAAACATTTCGAAAACGAAAAAGTTGCACTGAGTTTCTTAGGTACACTGTTCTCTGCCTTTCCCCATTATGCCCCTCCCACCTCTTCTACTTCCCTACGTTATTATTATTATTATTATAGTTTTTTTTCTTTCGAAAACCTTCGTTGGCACGCTCTCAACCTACCAAAGTTTCAGCGCAATCGGATTAATGGTATAGGAGCGCACACGTTACATACAGATATACATTTTTATATTCGTATGCTACATAGATTGGGCAAAGAGAACTTGTAACTCAATTTAAGCTATTCACGGTGAAATGGAAACTTTTGGAGCACTGTTTTTTTTTTCAGCCTATTTGAATTTCGTCGCCACGTTTTAACATTAACAATGCAGGGTAAGTAATAAACACGGTTTATAGTGTTCACTGTACTTAGAAGTTAGCATATGAGATCACTACTAATTTTAGTTAATATTCTTGACAGTTCGGTCTTCAAAAGCATTCACCTTGTCATGAACAGGCTTTACTAATATACACAATACAGACTTCACAAAACAACGTGTAACACTGTGCAATGCCATACACGATCACTGACAGACTAACATGCTACCAAAAACCAGCTTTGCTTTGTCACGTATTGGGGTAATGTTATGCCACTTTAAATATTCATTTTGGGCGTGTTTGTAAAAAAAAAATAACTGAATTTGTGTATGATAGTTTTATGAACATACATAAAGTACCTTATTTTTTACTCAAAACCTTAAAAAATTAAACATTTTTAAGGTCACTAAGTTCCCCTGCTGTCACAAAATAACCCCGGTGTACGGAACGACTGTTACACTCATATATAACAGTTATATCATGCAGATGGCGTTTGTCGTGCGCTTTCTATATGCGCCATTCTGTTTTTTTTGTCCGATCTTGTATATAAACTTTTTAAAATGGTTTTTTTTTATGATTGATGCCATTGCTTATCTTCGTGGAAAATTTTAACGAGTGTAAAGCCAAAGGAGTGATGAGAGAAGGTTGAGAGTTTATCGCAAGTCGTTTAGCCTACAACATATTGTACCCTGTGATATGTATGTGTATTTGTTGCAGGAACTATCATTCATCTACCTTTCTTTAAAAGTAAACACAGAATTGAGTGCTATTTACAGAATCGATTGACCCTTCCTGTATAGCCAAATACAACTTTGTTACCTTATTAAACTATTTTGTTACCATGGTATACATACATTGAAATGACTTTAGAAGAGCATATATGAAGTTCTGTTGTGGTTTACGAGTGGTAAATGGGAAATGCCAGAGTATATTGCGCTATGTGACATAATTTGTTTCATCAATTCATACCACCACGCAATACTGCGTTCGACATTAAATATTGCTCTAGGAGTGAGTAAGAGATATTTGGTCAGCGCTCAACATCCATATCTTTAGCGCTGGTGCGTGATGACGTGAGGTAAGTATGGAAAAGCACCGGAATGAAAGGGCTGGGGAAACGGGAGATCCCCGAGAAAACCCACCGACCAGCGGCATCGTCCGGCACGATTCTCACATGCGAAAACCCGGGGACCGACCCCGCCTGGAATCGAACCCAGATCGCCTTGGTGAGAGGCGAATGGTCTGACCACTAGGCCAACGTGGCTTTATTGCTCTAGGAACAATAAAAACTGTGTCGGCAACCGGTCATTGACTGATGTTTTTTTTTTTACAAAAGCTGTTTTCCAATTCACCTGGTAAGTTCGTTATCTGGCTTCGTGTCCTGAACAAATGCTTGAACAAATGCTATCGCAGACGTGACGTCACGTAACAGCTATTCCAATTCAAGTGAAGGTCACGAATACACATTTAAATATCCTCCTTAGCTAAGGATATGTAAGACGTCCCCTTACGCTGAGATTTTTGACAGAAGCTATTTTTTTCTATTAGCGAGGATTCTTTGTTGATGAGGTACCGCATTAGAACTGCATAAATAGGTTGAGCTAAAAGACAGACAGAACAAGTTGAGATCATGCTTCACGCTTTACTAATGTGCGCGAAGATAATTTATTTAAATTTTTGCTTTGTATTCCTTTAAGTTCAATGATTTATTAGTTAATTTAAGCAACATTTAATCAATTTATCTTTTTTACCTTTGCTATTGGGCCCAGTTTCTCCCCGCCATTTGATTCAGTACACTCGATGTAAGTATTTCTTTAAAATTCTGTCTTGTGCTCTTTTTACAAAATGTATACAGTTTTACTCGTATCACGAAAAACATGTTTTATAATTGTTGGTTGACATATTTGTTGACTTAATTGTTATAGGTAGTTCGGGGTAAACTGAGCACTAAAGATTTAACCTTAAAAATAATCCACTGACCATATCTGCATAAATTTCAATATTACCAATACTCGTTAGGTTGGTAGCGAATTGCCGAATGTAGTTCCGTGTATTTTCCTACTAAAATAAATTAAAACTAAAGTAAAATCTACCCAATTCGACATGCATGAGTTATATATAACTAGTAAAATATATTTTATCAAACTATGTGGGATCCTACCGACTGCACAATTAATCTTACACGTGCGAACATCACGTGACGTGTCCAGAGAAGTTAAACGTTTCCTGTCTCGAGCTGTTACGCGTGGATGTATATGAATTGGCTAAAAAAATATTTTTTACAGGGCTTTTCTGAGTGCTCAGAGTAGCCCGAACCGCCTATACATGTGCAAAGGTGGTTATGTTGTTAAAAGGAATACGGGTATCCGAATCCACGAATGCACACTTCGCTTCGAAGGAATCACGGGAAAATACCCGACGCCTCCACCACAAACTGATTATTGTTGTAGGTTTATTTATATGGCTACTGTTGGAATGTTATTATTAGTCTATTAAGTGGGCCATCAGCTCAGATGATAGCTACACTGTAGGTTTATTCAGATGTTAATTAGGATTAAATGATTTATACATTTATGGCTAAAGGGGCATATACTCTTCAATGGCATGTACTCGGAATACAAAGACGGTTACACTGTATTATTTTAATTTAGGAGGAGAGTACAATACTACTGACTATTTATATATTATATTAAGTTGAGGGTTGCTGCCACCTAATTAAATTTGACGACCTTACTGAAAGCTGGATTGATGAGGTAAACGGCATCGACAGACGAGCACGCCCCCGCCGGGACTCGACCCCCGAGCCCCGGAGAAGAGCTGGACTGCTGTTGATAGGACAAGTGTTGGCGGACGACAGACCCCGTCTACTTGGTAACAAGACGTTATATTGGTGCCTGTCATCATTATTGCCCCGTTAGGAAGGGGGTGAGGTGAGTTGCTGTCTTCCGTGGTTTCCCAACACTTGTCTAGTTACAGCCGGAACCTCTCAGGCAATATCATAACAGTGTCGAAGTTTGGGAAGTGAAGGACTCAAGGGCAAGTGTAACTGATTGGAACCCAGCTGTAATGTAACACGTTCTTTTCTACCTAGTAAGTTAAACCCGAAATCTCGTAGTACAGACGAGACCCAGAACAAGGAGTTTGTAAAGTATGTACACCATTACTTCTTTTCTGACACTTCTCGATGATGCTTTTTCTTTCCGCACGACTGCAGTTGATGACAGCGATCGACCTGTACTGCGCTGTACCACGTGATAAACCACTCGTACTGCACGGAGGGTTTATGAATGAATATTACATGCCGGGTCGCGTTATCCATGTTAAAAGGTAAAATAAAACACCGTTGGTAACATTTTCATGCATTTTAAATTGACATTTGCGCTCGCTGAATAATAAATACTCTTTTCTTGGAATAAATTCTTTTCTTGCTTAATTGTAAGTCTCTGTCTCCTGGTCTTTCATTATGTATCGTTTTCGAAATAGCATGCGCGTCTGTGTGTGAACGATACAAGATCTACCTTTCTTGCGCTATGTTTAATGTAATGTAATAAGAAACTGACTTTGGCGGTAAACTTAATCAACGTAATAAAATACTTCTGCGTTACTGCCGAAGCCGGCAAAGTTTTTCCGTGACTAATTAAGAAACATTTGTTGGGGTGTTCATATTTGAAACATGTAAAACGTTTATAGGCCCTAACTACTACGGCAATGTACGCGAATTCTCGCGATATTAGTAGTAAATTTAGGGAATTGTTCATCTAGTGACCAAAAAGCACGAATTACGTACAAGTTATTTAGCACTGTACGATACCAAAGAACAGGTAATTTTAAGACCAACTGAAATGACGTGTATAAAATTTCGTCCATCGTCTGTTAAAATCGACAAAGAGAACAACTGTGACGTCATATACGTTCTAAAGGTCAAAGAAAAGAATTTACTATTCCTTTCATTTTACCGGAGCAGTCATGCGCGAAGGTACTCTGTTTTGTCTATGAATTATTTTTCTCATCACATTTCCTTTCCTAGGAAATATTTCCATTCGCTTAGTACGCATCGTTTCAGTTTAACCGAAGTATTCGTTGATTCAACGAAGTTCATAGAAACGCGTTTTATTCTACTGATTTTATTTAGAAACTCGTTTTATTGTACTAGTAATTTTTTTTTTGCGGAATTTTCGTAAAAAAAATTGACTTACCTAATAACAATATGTTTTACTGGTTGTGTTTCAATAGAAAATTAGTACTTCCAAATATATCAGGTTTTCGTATGTTTACAAGTCGGTTAAAATATATTGTTAAAAGTTGGGCTGAGGAATGAGGTTTTTGATTTTTAAAAAATAATTAAAATTAATCCTAATTTATTTACAACTGTCTATATAAATGTGCCTGCATGTCACTAAGACCAATCACTACTAAATAAATTCCTATGTTAAAGTCACAAACATGTCACTTGTTACAAGTAAATAAAACGAATAATTACTATAAGCATAAGGGTTATTAATTAAAAACAATAATGTCTCAGTCCTCTATATGCGCTCTCTGTTCATAAATGTATCTCTACTACTAATAACTCACAAATGGTGGTCTTATTAACTCGACGCCCTCGTCGACACGACTTTTCGCCTGTACACAATACCACCGAATGCCCTTGACTACCCGTCTCTGTCACCACTGTTCGCTCACTCGCGCACTTTACCTCTAGGCATAAACAATCCTGGCGGTGGTGCAACTTCTTTGTAAGTTCTTATTCAAGAGTCCAGAAATCTCGCAGCAGACTCTCTCGGAGCTACGAGAAACGTCAAGAGTGTTTACGAAACTCGAGATAAGCATGCAGCTGGCTGATACGGCAAGGCACAATTCGTGGACATGTGCGGTTTTCAGGATGACCCGAGATGGGTATGGAACAGTACAAAATGAGGTGGCGGGGACAAATAGGAGATTACTGAGAAAACCCGCTGACCAACGGCATGTACCGGCGCCCATATGCAAAAGTTCGAGTCAACCCCGCCGGATTTCGAACTCATATCCTATAAAGGCCGTGCTACAATCAAGTTGTCCCATGCTGTGTCCATTGGACACTGCACGCCGATTGGCTCAAATGATCACGTGACATTGTCCCTCGTGTCCCTTGCTGTCTCTTTGTCCCATGTCTCGTCTTGTCCCATGTATATGGCCAATATTTATAAATTTGACCCTTCGTCCTATGTCCTTCGTCAAGTTAAAGAAGAAGAATTACCAAAACATTAAACGCCACCAAAATTAGCTCGTAAACATAAACATTCGTATTCATAATGTCAGTAGAAAACGTGGAATGTAAAAAGAGCATTATTTAAACAAAAAAAATTATATTTATACCAATATAAGCGCCAATGAGTTTCACGAACGTGACTAATTGACGAATTTTTTTAAACAGCTTTTAAAAAACACCGCTAATACTTTTTTATTAATCAGTTTTTATAATTATTGTCAGTCTCCGAATCCACATAATAGGTATATAACAAAATAAAGGGCGCTCGAAAGTACGAAAACTCCATTAAAATTAACTGCACTCTGGTGTCGCTTTTCTGAATCTGCAGGATGAGACAGCTATATTGTGGCATCACATTTCTGGGTGTCCCTTGGTGATGTCAAGAGACGATGGGACAAGAGGACACAAAGGGCCAAGAGACATGCGAATGTAGCACGGCCTTAAGTGGGATGCGAGCACCCTAACCACTACGTGAAAAACAGCCCGAAACAGTGAACGATATTACTTCCGTACAAGCAGCAACACTGGCGTTTATTTATGAACGTAAGTGCCTTACATATACGTGAGTGCTGCCTGCTTTATTGATAGGATGTATGGCAGGCGTTATTTTCAAGAAGTAACGAACACGTGGGGCCGCAACCAGCAGATGACGAGAGGATGATGTATCGCAAAATATTTTGTGCCAACATACCCTTGAAAACACTGTACTTAACTACAGCACATATGATTAGGTGACATAGGTATGACACAACGTAGCTGTCTGCAAACCGATAACAAGCATCAAATATTTAGGGCCCGGTAGTTTTCGCGAAAAGATTTTTGCAGCACTTTGTTTCAGTGCTTTACGTGCGCATATGCATCTCTGCTTTGTGGTCAGTTATTGGGTGCTGTAACACCTAGCGTGTAGAGGTTAAACCCGCAAATCACAAACTTGATGTGTCGCAGTTATCCATATACTGATTGGCACAATCAAATGAATTATGATTCTGCACGAAAACACTCTCCCAATAATCATGAAGTTGAGCTGCAGGTGCGAACATAAGACACTGAAACAAAGTGAGGCAAAAATCTTTTCGCGAAAACTACCGGGCCCTACAAATATTACAACAGCGGGATTCTTATTGGCTCAGCCAAATAGGAAAACAGCTCCATACAAAAACGAAAGGCAGCAATCTTCTGGTAAACTGAACGAGCGTTGAAACCCAGCAAACAGTTAAGTTTTCCCGCGATAAATCATCCTCTCTAGACATTGTGCATATTGTCACTGATGCCGATGTAATGAAGTTTATTCAAATGGCGCCCCAGTATCATCTCTACGTTTTTTTTATATTATAGAGCTCTGTCTTAAACTATACAGAGCGTTGCAAAATTGAATTTCAGTATTTTGTGGAAACGATGTCCTCACGTCTAGAGGAACAAAAAAAAATGTTATATGAACATAGGCCTAAAAAACCCCACTGATACTGTACTACAGGTCTCTTTCGCTTTTTCGTACTCTCGGTGAACAATTGAGACAAAGTGTACACTGTAAATAACTTCCTAAAATGTTTAGAAAATAATTTAACATAAACGCAGTGGGACAGTTACCTTACTTCCGCCTTGCAAATATGCAAACTTTTACACTTGTTGAAATACAAGTATAGTAACTTCAGTATACATTTGACTGTTTTATAAGTAAGTTTAGGAGTGCTACCATGGATGTCTGGTAAACAATTCTACAATACCTACTTTCTTAGAGCTCCAATACGCAAGTGTAGCAAATTTACGAACTATTTTTTATAGTGTGTGCTATCTCTGACTTAGTGGTTGTAAGGTATTTGTGAAAGCAAGACCACAAAAGAGTAATTTCTATGGGCGGATTGAGACGCGGCTTGTGTCTGCACTCGAGGTCAATAAACATACTCTCGGATACACTCCTCATACGATATTTGTTTGTAAGAACACTTGTCGCCCTGCCTCCAACTCAACTAGTAGAATCTCTGAACAGTTGCAGACGGCCGGCTAAATAGTGCCTCAATTGTCAGCGTATAGCCCATCTGGCATCTCGTATTCCACCTGAGTATATCTGCATTGCCGTTCTCTTTGGCCCGCAATTTTTTTCTCTACATTTTCTGCCAACTCCCTATTTAAAAAAAAAAAAAATATTTTTCTACTAAAAGTAATTAGCAATTTGATATTCTAATTATTAACTTTTTTTAATTTTGACAGTAATTTTTTTAATGTTAATATTAGCTAATAATGTAAAACATTTTAAGTGGTTTGTTGGTGTTGACATTTTGATATTTGCGCAAATATACATGGAGATGTATACCATAAATTTCGATGTGTAACAGAAGCTATTTTTCATGTTTGTGGCGCGGAAACAAGGGTGTAAAGATCGTCGCCACTATTCGTGTTGCACTAAGCTGGCTTAAAACGTTTTCGCAGTAGTGTTTTTCCTATGAAACTTAAAGCGGTGATCTTACCATTTTATTTGTCGTTGAGGTCTATACATTGAAGGTCAACACATGCTTCTAGTTTTGTCTTTACGGAAGCCAAGGGGTATTTTTGAAGTTCAGTAGTCTTAGAAAACAGTATTTTAGCAGTTTTGAGGTGTTCCAATTCACATTTATAATAAGCGCGCTACATTTTTTAAATTATAAAAGCACGGTAGTGTGTTTTCCTTTCTTAGATGAACTTATTTTAAAAAAAGTTTAGTGATTTCTGTTAGAAAAAAAAATAGGCCAGACAATAAAGGTTTTTTGATCCCTGGTGCTAGACCAATAGTAGAGGTGCATTTTCCTGAACCCAAGTCTTCTCCATAGAGCTTCTACGCAGTAAAGTACATTTGCAATTTACAAAAAAATTATTTTAAATCTAGTTTCAGTTTTTTGTAAATTTACAAACATATTATAAACTTTACAGGAGATGCACATAAATATACATATATATGTATGTATATTTCCAAATATATTTGTACAATTACAAATAAATGTTGTATATTTGCAATTAAATTCTGGTCCTTTTTACAATTGTTTGACGTAACAAAAAAAAATTAGCAAACAGTTTCCAAGATATTTTTGTAGAAGCACAAAATATTTTGTGAACTGTGACGGGCCTTTGAAGGTTATTTTGTTTCACATCGAGCAATCTGCTAATGAAAATACATCCCTTAAGTGCACTCAGGTATTTGGAAAATTTAGACAACTTTAATACCTTGCGACATTCTTGTTGTAGTACCTAGACTGATAAGTATTTTGACATTAGTTTACAAGCTTTTTTCTTGTTAAAGTAAATGTATGAATTTTTTTATCGTTTACTCCTTCGCACCCTCAAAGTGAAGAACGCAGACCATTACAGCATAATTTATGTATACACAACCAATGATGGGAATAACATGCTCTTTATTTTGTTGTAACCATAGTTAAATGTACAAAGTTACTTACATTTTTACGATGAAATTAAATACTTTCTCCGTAATTTGCGGCAATGTGCGAAAGATAACAGACTCACATTCGATATTTTTATTGTTATAGACTGCGCTACGATCATTAATTTATTTCAAACAATAGCAAATAACTTATCTTTTAACCTAATACTTTGAAAAATTTGAGATTTTGTACAGTCATACGATACAAAATTTTGCCTGAGCGATTTTTAAAATAATGTACCGTTCGCTATCAACAAATTACTTTGCTTCATTTTGGCTTATTTTGACAACAAAATATGTGCTATTTCAGCGGCAAAAATCTGAATTAAGGTGTGACACTCTATACAACACTGATACGCCGCCAATTAGATCTGTTATCCTGGATTGCCAATGTTTCCAGGGCAGTATTTTTATAGGCCGATTGTATATCACAGCCTACACTTTTTGTTCTGTCTGGAATTTCCCACACAAAAATTTTTGTGAACATAAATTATTTAGGCTACGCTTTAAATTAAATTCTTTTTGGGTAAGCTTCATAAACATTCTCGTAGTAAGCTCGCAAACTATTCTCAGATTAGAGAAGAATACGAGTCCGCGCACTCGTATAACAACTCTCAGGACACTTGTCTAGCTAATACGCAGCGTTTGCGAGCCAGCCGAGGTCGTTAAACTGGTGGTTATTTATGCAAACATTTCACCAGGAGTACTTATCAATGTTAAAACTTTCATATAGGCCGTTCACGATAAAGTGAGCACTGCACAAAGGTTTCTTTCAGCCATTTTGCAACCATCTTTACTATTTTTAGTATGGAAACTTCAGTGTAACTAAAAACAAATATAAACGTTTCAACTCTCAAAAGTTAACGTCAATTTTGGCCCAATAAACCATATTTGTAATTAATTACAAGTTCTGCTGAGTACTCAGTTTATACTAAACAGACTGTACCAAACATCGTAAAGTAACAACTGCGATGTATCCGAAGTTAATGTCAAAGCATTATAAATTATGTTATTACGTTTTAAATTATTCTGTTTTCAAGGCAAACAGCAAGGTTACGAATCGACTGTCGGCCATTTTGTCTGCCCTTGAGACAAATTGTTACGGCCTATTCTATTGACGTCTTACTTACATTAAATAGCTGGGCTATCTGTCTATGGGTTTTATTACACTTGCTCATACAAATTATTTTCCATTTAACATTGTCTGACACACTTTGCTTATCCATTGTTTACAAACACAGGTCAAGTAATAGCTGTAACTTGACAGAGCTGCAAACAGTGGAAAATTGCTCCAAACACCGCACGGACACAAAATGGGACTTGTAGTGCCACCTGTTGAGCATAATATGAACAACGCGGATGAAGAAAGCAGGTTCCGGTAGCTCACTCGACAGAAAAGTTATAAATTTTGAATTTCGTAAAAAAAAAAAAAAAAAAAAAGTAGGGCAATTCTTAAAAAAAGTTTTTTGATAAATGCGCCTAACTTTTCTGCCAAAAATTTTTCGGATATTTTTCGATTTGAGCAAAATAAAGAGCACACTTTTCTACACCAATAAAAAATTCAACGTCGTAATAACGTCAATAGAATAGGCCATACAATTTTTTTATATCGCAAAATGTAGTAATTTTGTGGTTGCAAGAAAATATTCAGAACTTCATAACTCCTAAACTAAGCATAGCATCAAATTGTATCTGTGGGGATTCTTTTCTTTTACCTGTAAGAATATTCGAAAAAATGGGCATCGATATCGCGGCAAAACTTTAGGTGGTCCTATGAGCCGTTTGATGATTTTACATGGTGGTCTTAAACTTTTGACCGGTACTGTAAGATGTGAACCTAAGCGCGAGGATGCGGGTTCGAATCCAAACACCTTCTTGAATTTTTTTATCCTCAAAATAATTTCATGTCAAATGTTTTTATTTAAAGTGTAATTTTTTCCTTGTTGCAAGTACAACCACAAGGCCATCCCTTGTAATTTTACAAACGTATACATTGTATTTTTTTTTACGAAGACAACCATTATAGTTTTGCAAGGAATTTCTTTGGAAACTGGGTGTCCAAATATTTTTTTTGTAAAAGTACAAACATTTTTTACAGTGTAGTTGACAGACGAACTGATTCATTTCTGGCATCACACAATTTGTGTAATAGTCACCTTGAACTCGCAGCTTGTTCATGAATGATCCAATATGTTCGATTTGTCCTACCACCCCCCCCCCCCTCCCACGCCTCCCGGCCTCACATTGTTGATTGGTTCCTGTCACGTTCGCTTTGTACAGTTGCGTGCAGGAGTCCGTCACCCATTGTTGTGTCGCGAAATATTACATCCGCCGCACTCACCGGTGTTAAATTTCGATTTTGTTTGCTCGTTGAATAATTGTTCGCGGGTCACAAGGATGTACTCGACGAGCTACGAGTGGCACGCGATCCGTGTGTTTTACATCGTTGGTTTTCTCTAAATCGGTTTTAGGGAATATCCACTGAATCCGATAAATTGTGCAGACATTTCAGTAGCGATGCAGTTAATATTCATTGATTCCGATTTAATGTAAAGACATTTCAAACGTTAATCACTGAATTTTTTTTTCCCCGTGACTACGATTTACAGTATGAAATTTAAAAAATGATTATGTGAATATTCGCTTATTCCGATTTATTGTGCAGACATTTCAGCAGTAATGCAGTTGATATTCACTGATTCCGATTTAATGTCCAGACATTTCAGTAGTGATGCAGTTGATATTTATTGATTCCGATTTAATGTGCAGACATGTCAGTAGCTATGTAGTGAATATTCACTGATTCCGATTTATTGTGCAGAACATTACCGTAGTGAGGCAGTTGATATTCACTGATTCCTATTTAATTGGCAGACATTTCAGTAGTGATGTAGTAAATATTCACTCATTCCGATTTAATTTGTAGACATTTCAGATGTGATGCAGTGAATATTTACTGATTCCGATTTATTGTACAGACGTTTCAATAGTGATGCAGTTGATATTTACTGATTCCGATTTAATGTGTGGACATTTCGGTAGTGATGAAGTGAATATTCATTGATTTTGATTTAACCTGCTGACATTTAAAAAGTGAATCAGTGAATTGGCGTATTCAGTGACTACGACTTATAGTATGAACATTTCATGGAAGAATTAGCGAACGTTCACTGACTTCGTTTTAATGTGAATAGATCAACTTTTAAACCAATATTATGAGGTTTGAAATTTGACATGCCTATTTTAATTAGTTATTCGCATTTCTTGTATACTATTAATATTCTCATACAGTTATCATTATCGAAGTTGATAATATTGATTTTGTCAGCGTGATCATTCAATAAATCAAGTGTAATGAAATTTATAAATAATTCTGCATCATGTATGACTAGAGATTATGGTTTATCGCGGGAAAACTTGAATGTTTGCTGTGATATAACTAGAGATGGTAAAATTTCGCGAATTCAATGACCTGCATGTTAGAATCAAATATCCTATGCATACACAAGTCCTGTATATTCGTTCATTGTGTGCTGTTCCACTGAGTAGCAGCTAGTGGACAAATGGTCGGGACTTGAGTATGCATAGGATATTTGATTCTAACATGCAGGTCATTGAATTCGCGAAATTTCACCATCTCTAGATATAACGCACATTCAGCTTACCAGAAGATTACTGGCCTTCGTTTGTACGTGGAGCTGTTGTCCTATTTGACTGAGCCAATGAGAATCCCAATGGAAATCCCCGAGGAAACCAGCCGACCAACGGTATCGTCCCTGTTGTTGGAGATGCGTATAATCTCGCTGATCTATTCCATGGCCTCAGTTCATACTCCTACAGATTCATTTCAGAATTCTACGTCGTGTTATACAAGTAACGGCTAATTCCTACATTGTGTTCTTGTAGCACTAAAATTTCCAGTAAAGTAATAAACATTTAGAAGAATTTTTGTAAAACTTGACATGTCGCTGAAGTTCATTAATTTCAATATAGGTAGCCTACTTCAAATAGCTTAACTACTTAAAAAGTTAGTAATATTTTAGAACCTGGCTGAATAATGTCTTGTTATTAATAGAGTCACGATTTTATGGCGAAAAGATTTTGCACCATTTGGTTTCAATGCCTGTGTTCACATTCGTAACTCTATTTCACGGTCAGTGATCGGACGTTTTGACTGTCACTTATCTTGAGTTTCAACTGACAAATCACAGACGTATTGCGTCACAGTAGCCTCATTGTTATTGGTGCAGTCAAATGAGGGACGTGTCTCAGCAAATACACGCTGCCAATAGCCATGAAGCAGAGTTGCCGAGGTGCACGTGGAACACTGAAACAAAATGTTGCAAAAATCTTTTCGCGACAAAATCGTGGCTTAGTTATTAACAGTAAATTTCTTGAACAAGTGCAGAAATACACTGAAAAAAGAGTATAGTTGCAGATACCATACTTGTGTTAAAATAGGGACAGCAAAACATTTTGGCTGTCGGTACTACTTTGGACAGTTCCTTCAACAATCTGTTTTGTAGAAGTTACCATCTGCTTTGTAAAAGCAACAAGGCTCTTTGATTCTTCTACAAAACAGATTGTTGAAGGAACTGTCCAGAGTAGTACCAACAACCAAACTGTTTTGTTGTCTTTATTTTAACAAAAGTATAGTTCCTGCAAATATACTCTTTTTTTCAGTGTAATATTACAGTTTACTCATTATGTTTGCCGCTAGACGTTAAGAGTTCTAAAAACCACTTTATCGCACTAATGAGCAAACTTGTACTGATGGCCATACAGACTATTTGGTTAGATACTGTCTTGGAATTTGTAACTCAAGTTAAGAGTAATTTTTCTGTCCAATTTGTTTACTTTTTGATAACTCTATTCCTAGTAAAACGTTGTTTCATGCTTGACATCATTTCCAAGGAAGTAAGTATTAGTTGATAACCTCATCAGTCCTTTCTGTTGTAAAAGTAGCCCAGTTACTGACCAAAATTGGACCACATTAATTTTTTTTTCTAGTGAAACTCAGAAACTGTTCTGATTTTTAGAATTTTAATGTCACTTTAATTACATATTTTAACAAGTGCGGTAATCGGAGACAATTACAAGTTTACTTGCATAAAAAGCATATTCAGTGTTTTTTTTTTTCTGGTGTCATGTACGACATTTCAAATGCGGGGTGTTGTTGTAATATCTAGGCTATTATCGTGTGTATTTTTTTCGACGATATTTTCCTACTATAACAGTTACTCTAGGAAAGTGTTACCCTTCCTATTTTTTTAAGTTAAGGTTAGTGTTCACTCAAAAACAGCGGTGGAATGTACTGGAATGTCTTACCGAATCACTTCGTCGCTAGAAATTGGTTTGAGATATCTTGCAGTGGCGCATTCTTATAGAAACTCCCTCTAAAATTAAAATATAAATTATTTAAATTAAAACTATTTAATATACTACAAATATGAAATCATTATTCGTATGAAAATATTAGTATGACTTAAAATAAAAAAAAGTGGGGCGTGTGCAGCGAATATTAGTAATGATTATAGAGAGTAGCTGTCGTTGAGAAATCTTACACAGCAGACCATATCATTTGCAATGCAATAAAATTATTACTGACTTTGGTGAACTATTCATATATCCGATACCTACTGCGTGCGCCCAACGGTTTTCTTTTAAACTAGTATACTTATTTTCGTAGGTCTTTCATGCTTTGTAGTCCATTTAAAAAACGTGGTATTTTATTATTATATTTAATTAAAATTATTATTTTCTGCTTTTTAGTCTTGCGTGCGTGAAATTTCGCAATTGATTTTAAACAGGCAAAATTTGTACCGAACAGACAAAACGGACGAGATAATAAGTTAACGCTGCATTGCCGTCCAGTTCTGAGCTATGCTTAACGTTTTTAGCTGTATAGCTCATCGGGAAGTTAGTTAACCGTTGTATATTTTATATATATATATATGTATATATATATATATTTAAAGCATTATTTCACTTTTTCCTAATATATTCCATTGTCATCCAGTTCTGAGTTATTTTTAAAATTCCACGTCTCTTCTTCACATATAGAACGGGAGCAACGAATCAGAACGCAAGACCGTGTTGTTTTTAGATATGACGTCACAGATCTTAATGCATTCATTATATGTGTGACTCCCGCAACGTCCTATATGTAAAATGACGCGGTAGAGGTGGTTCGCGACAAAGTAAGTACGTACTCTGCAAGACCGTCTTGTGTAGATAAATAATTTTAAAATGTTATTTATTCTTAACTTAGGCCACGGACACACTAAGAGGCAAAACCTGTTCAGTTAAATACATTCGGCAGCCATGTTTGATCGTGTTTATAGTTTAAATATGTTTGCGATGTTACAAGACTGAATAACTCAATGAACTTTCTACCCTCAAAAAACTTGGAACCTAAAATGTACAACATTTAATTATTATCACAGCTACACTTAACATTCGTGCATTTTTAACTAGCGTATTGCATCTAACTAATATGCTGCTGTGTGTGTAAAGTGGATATAATTATTTTATGCCTAAAAGTTAATTTAATTTAATGAGTGCAAAATGTCGGACCAAAAGATCGCTACTTCTAGCAATCAATATGAGAGAAGCATCGGAGATATGTCGTTCGAAACTACATATGAAACCAGTTTACTTTCAACGAGAATAAACTGCGATCTGAACTCGTTCGTTGCTCGTATAACCGCTTCATAAAACTGAACATTCTGCGAACAAGTTCTGTAACCAATGTGACCACGGTACGGTACATTCTATACACTTTGATTATTACTTAAGACTGTTTTTTTTACATTAAAAAGGGGTAGGAAACTATACAATTTTGGAAAGAATTAATGTGAGGGTAAGAGATTTTGGTCAGTGCTTAACATCAAGGTCTTTCTTTAGTGCTGGTGAAGGGTGACATGAGGTGAGTATGGAGGAGCGCCGGAATGGAAGGGCGGGGCAAACGGGAGATCCCCGAGAAAACCCGCCGTCCAACGGCATCATCCGGCACGATTCTCACATGCGAAAGTCCGGAGACCGACCCCGCCGCGAATTTAACTCGGATCGCCTTGGTGAGAGGCGAATGGTCTGACCATTCTGCTACCGCGATCCCTGAAGAATAAATGTAACCAGGGTTAACAAATAGTTAGGAGTAATGGGTATTCAGGGGAATCGGGTGTGATTGAGAAGACGACGTCGGTAATTGCTTACAGTACTTTATTTATTGAGCAATGTCACAATAAACGTTCAAAGTCAGCAGCATTAACCTCCGCGAATAGCCGGTATCGATGTTGCAGGATGTCCCGTGTTCGCTTATGCGTGGGTTGTGCTGTGTGTGTTTGTGCCCGCTGCGCACATTCGTGCACCTACCTGCACCTCTGAGTCAACAGGGGCAAAAGACACGTCGATGTTAATGTAGTACCGCGAGGTTCAGGAATCTTGTTTGTAGCACTAGCCTGGATGACAGCTGCAATAGCAACACAGTTGCAGTATCAACATGGAGTTCTCTGTACTGAGGTTAATGCTGTTCGATTTAAACATTTATTGTAACATTGATCGAAAAAAAAAAGTATTGTAAACAATTACCATTGATGTCTTCTCAATCACACCCGATACCCCTGAATACCCATTAATAGAGACCGGAATAATTCGTGGGTTCACTGACACGTAGGCTAGCATCCAAGAATCTCTGTGAACTAAAGAAAACAACAGCTGTTTATTAGCTGCTCGCTGACACAGTCAAATGGGCCTGCATTAGGTTACATTGTTATTGGCTCATCGACTTCAAGGTGGTGTCAAATGAGTCAGCGGTCAATTGGGAAGTAGCATGAACTTACAGTTGATTATAGCTCGTGCCTGAAAGAAAACACGAATTTTCCAGGTCTCTACTCATTACTTCTAAACTATTTGTTTCCGACACATGGTTATCTGGTGAAATTGATTTGTATTTGTGTGTCTCCTTCGTCTTCTCTATCAATTTGGGCATTGCATTTTTGAACATTCTGTATAGGAAGAGATACATGTGCAACTGTCGCATTATTGTCTGGTACCACATTAGACTTCGAGCTACTGTGGACTCGTTCAACCTTTCCTATTGGTCGAGGACGTCTTTGTCTGGCGGGAGAGTACTTGTGTACTATAATTATGGCCCCAGATTGTTTCAGTGTCTTATGTGCACATCTGCAGTTCTTATTCATAGTCAGTGATTGTATTTTTTAATTCTCATGTATCTTGGTGTTATACCTGCAAATGGACGACATTAAGCAGAAAAGAACCAACCCACAAATTAATCAATTTTGAGATAGTCAAACCATGTAGAAGATCCGAAGTACGTCTTAGGAACAGAAGACGTTCTAAATCACAACGTTTAACAAAAAATAAGAACCCGGAAAAAATGGTTAATACATGGCTTAGATACACATTGAAATTTTGACCTTTAATATCTCAGGTCGAGTTAACTGCAGGTTGGTTCTATTCTGCTTAGTGTCGTCCAAATATCATACGTGTGGTGTCGTTGTAGCCTTACGATGATTGGCACAGTCAGATGAGTGACGTCACATCACAAAGATATGCGGCAAATAACCATGAAGCATAGCTGCAGACGTGAACGTTAGGCTCTGAAACAAGCTGGGGCAAAATTCTTTTCGCGAAATGTCCATGGCCCTGACTATGATTATAAGTCCCGCGTCAGGGTGAACTACTTCACATGAAACCGCCATACACGTAAATGACATTACATACAGTCTCGTGGCCAATAAAATCACGGATTGTGTTCTGGTATGCACAGGGTGGTGAAGCCTAGCCTGTCAGCAAATAAAGAACACGAATATTGTACGTCCCTATTTATAGGTTACTCTAACCATGACTAAGAGTCATGTACATAAACCGACCGAGTAGAGTATTCGAAGCTCATATATATAAAGGAATTGAGATAGTTGAGTCATTCATCCAAACAACACAGTCGTACGTCCTGGCTGGCTGTTTCGTCCCCATAAGCGAAGAACAATGCGAGAGTAAACTACTCGGTTTATATAGGTTACTCTAAGAGATTAGAGAAAGATACAGCTGGAGCAAAACTTATGTCTTAGGGCGAGGGGTATGAGGCCTTGAAACGGAGGGGAAGGAGACCATCCACCATATTGGTGTCTAAGAAATGTTGTTTGTTTCCGTAGAAACGTTTTCGAAGCTGATTATGGTTGACCAATCATAACCTCATTTCTCAATACTCTTACAGGAACAGCTGATTACACTCTGTCATATTGCTAACTGAATAAACAAAGTTGGCTTGACCTCAGTATAGGCTGCTACTGCTCTATCTGTACTTTCTCACTCATCTGGTTACTGTAGCCACGACTGTAACTGCCTGCCATCTAGCGGATGCCAGCACTACTATTTAAAAAAAAACATGGTTCCAGTTTCTCTTATAAGATTTTCTCCGCCATAGTCAAAAACCAAAATGTCGGGCTCACCACACTTGCAGCACCTCGGTAGGAAGCAGGTTTCGTAGTCGCTGCCCTCGTTTCAAATGCCACTGCGCTACAGCGGTTACCTCCAGCAACCTCGCTGGTTACTTCTTGCACGGGATGCCAACCCGTCTCGGGTGCAAAAAAACTTGTTCCTCGCCTTTACTTCAAATTGACCCCCCAACTGCGAGGAATTTAAGACGTTAACGGTGGCAGCCCAGCGAGCACTGCAGCTTGCCGGAGCTATTTTTGGCGATCACTGGCTTGAAACAGCTCAACCGCGGTAGCTGTGCCCAACACGCGTAGCCTCAAAAATAATATTCTATATTCGGTTACTTCAGTAGAGTTGCTGCCGGCTTTATCGCATCGGTCTGCACATAACGATCGCCGGGTGCAATAGCTTAAGAGTGATCATACCTGCCATCTTTGCGAATTCTTCAGTTTTCGCTTTAAGATGCCTCTCTTCATTGGCTGCGTCTGTGTATGTGTGTGTGTGTGTGTTTGTGTGTGTGAGGCAGGAGCGGTAAGAGTGCCACTAACCGACGTATGTAATGTATTATCGCCTCTCCGTGCAAGCCACTCAGCTGGCGTGCAGTGTTTTGCTATTATCCTTTTTCCTATGGGACTTTAAGCGGTGACCACATTATTTTATTAGTGGGCATCATAGTTCATAGTGTAACGCTTGTTATTATAGATGTGTTTTTCGAATGCGGTTGTAATTTTCCCATATATGGCAGCCTGGAAAATCCATTTTTGTCCACTTTGAGGGGCCCGTAAATGATGCTTCTAATTAACGCGTCGAATTTTTTTAAACTATAGCGACATAGTTTGAAGTGTGTGTTCTTTTTGTAGATATACAAAAAATAATAGCCATAATAACTCACTGCAACGCGCTTGAAGTGCAGGTAGGGAGGTCCCTTAAGTTCCATACTATAGGGTTTATTAAAATTTCCCGTCTGACGTGGCATTACCAAATAGTCACACCTTCACTACCTTTCTTAGATTTTCGTTAGTAACCTTGCCGAGGAATATTCTCTTTTTTCTACGGATGGTCACGAAAGTATAGTATAAGCCAGACCTTCTCAATAGGCGGCCCGTGGGCCAGATGCGGCCCGCAAAGAGATTTCTATTGGCCCGCCATCAAAAAGTCAGAAATCAGCGAAAATGTTTTGTTATAATAATTTAAAGGCTATTTCTTAATAGTTATAGTTAGGTCAATGTAATCTCTGCGTATGACAATGATTTATGTTAGACTAACATTAAGTTCAATTCAATAATTCCGTACAATGCCTATAATTATTTTTTTTTTTTTTTTTTTTTTTTTTTTTTTTTTTTTTTTTTTTTTTTTTTTTTTTTTTTTTTTTTTTTTTTTTTTTTTTTTTTTTTTTTTTTTTTTTTTTTTTTTTTTTTTTTTTTTTTTTTTTTTTTTTTTTTTTTTACTTTTGGCCTCCGGGTAGTTATAAAATTGAAGCAAGTAGCCCGAAGGTACATTTAATTGAGAAGTCTTGGAAGCAATAGTAGTCGAGTAATGCCAACTGTATCCAGTGTAATAAACTATTCCTCCTGCCTTGTCAAAGCATAAACCATCATAGAAATTTGTAGGCCAAACTAAATGCAGAAGTTCGGTTATTCCAAGATGGCGGGTACAGGGTCGTCTTACAGGAACTGCTGGATAGAGTGTGCGCTGACCGCCTGTGGTTTGGAAAGAGGATTGTCGCACTGGGCTGCACGCAGTTACATATGAAGCTAATTAACAGTCCGCATGCAAACAAATGCTCTTCAAACATATTATTTTATGTTAGTAGGCCTGAATCTCCGACGAAATTCTTTCTCAGAGTGTATCAATCTAATAATTGACCTTGAAGACTTGAAAAAATATTAAACTATTTTAACAATGTTAATTGTTTTGTCAAGTTATTAAACGTCTGTATTTTTTACTCAGAATGGTAAGATTAAAATAGTAAAAACAATTAATAAGTTCATAGTTCAAGGCCGTGACCTTACATTTATTTCAAACAATTACAAATAACGCGAATATTTTTTAACCAAATGTTTTGAAAAAAATTGAGACTGTGAATACAGTCGTACGATACACAATTTGGCCAAAGCGTTTTTTTTTGCTAGCAAAAAAATTATTTTGCCTCTTTTTAGCTTATTTTGACAACAAATTATGTGGTATTTCAGGGGCATAAATCTAAAAATCCGTTTGGTATATTGCAACAGAAAAATTCTGATGCAAACGATGATATAAGTGTCAAAACCGTAAGAAGGAATTATTGATGTATGTGTTAATTAGCGTACAAAAATATTTTCGAAACCGCTGCAAAACTAAAGAGCAAGGTCTTAAGGACGCTGTCTACATACTCGTTAGAGGTTCAAAGGCTACAAGGGCGACCTTGAAGCGCGCTTAAAATTCGGTATTGCTACGATGAGCCAAGGACTGAAATAGCGTGCGAATTCCCGGCGATTCAATTTTTACTATGGGACTTGCGGTAACAGTATAATTTTATTCTTGGAAAGTCTTAACAAAGTTCAGTGCATGATTCTATCTGAGTAACATACATCAGGTTAGTACATTTTGAAGCACGGCGGTCTGTAATGGCCGTTTTTAGCTAAGTTGGAGACTTTTCGACAGTGTTTATATAATGTGCATGGTGTTTTAACAGGGCCATTCTGTCCTGGCCCGAAGTAGGTTTTCTTTTCGTACATTGGCACAATGGTCATGTGTAGAATAATTTCGTAAAATATATGTATTTACGAACACACTGCTACGCATTTGAAGCGCAAGATAGTCAGTTCAATTAAGGGGTAGTGTTGGACAGTTTTATTGTATTTTCAGTTTTGAGCCATAACATTTATTCAAATTGTATTATCTAATTTTTCTCTTCGACAAAGCATAGGATGCATTCTTGGTAAACGGCTTGACATAAATAATAATAGAATCTTTCATTAATTTGTCATGCAGAGTCATTGCAAGAGAATTATAGGTTAACTTTCAAGAGTTCTCTCGCAGTTGAGGCTATTGTAATGGACGTAACATACAAGTCGAAACCGTGACGATAGCACGTTGGGTTCGAAATATAAAGACAATTAATTGAAAAACACCTTTTGCCCCGTTTCTTCACTTTTCACCCACTTAGTAGTAAAATTTCGAAAAATCAATAAACTGCGTTTCACGTATTGAATAAACCATTAATATTAAGCAAAATTCGCATTAATATTAAAAAGTTGACTGGGATAGATATATAGCAATCAAGAATCGAAAACATATTTTACTCTATTTTTGCCTTTTTGGAGACGAATTTCGAAAATATTTAAAGCTAGTGTTTTGTGCCTTAATTTAACCATCATTCGGATGCATATATCACTTCGAGATCTCTACTATTTTGATTGATATAAAAGAATAATCGAAAACATATTTTACATATTTTCACCCGCTTAATTAGTGAATTTCGAAACGTATTGAAGTCCTAGACATATGAATAGTATCCAATTGAAGTAAAAATCACGATGTTAACTCATAGGGTTCGAGTTGTACAGATGATTCATAAAAAACATATCCCCCCTCTCTGTTTACTCTTTGCGTGTCGAATTTCAAAAATTTCTTAAACTATGGTTCGGTATTTACATAAGCACAAAATTGAAGCAAAAGCTAATTTGTACGCCAAAGGATTCGATATATACATAAATATAAATATATATATATCGATTGTTAATCGAAAATACCCTTCAGAACTTTTCACCCCTTAAAGGTTGAATTTACAAAAAATCCTCTTATTGACTAACGTGCATTTTTATAATCGACCCCTTGAAGTAAATTAGTCAGGACGATAGGCCATCGGGTTCGAGCTATGTAGAGGAATCTTAGAAAACACATTTCACCCATTTTTACGTTCTTAGGGGTCGAGTTTCGAATGACCCCTTCTTAGTGATTACCTACGACCTAAAGTGATCCCACAAAAAAAATTTCACATTTCTAGAACCAGCGGTGTGTGCTGCAGTTTCATATGTCAGTCAGTCAGTGAACAGTTTTATACAGAGAGACTACATATCGTGTTAGTGAGATATTGAGGAGTTTCCCCCGCCCTTTCATTCCGATGCTGCTCCATACTCACCTCGTGTCACCCCTCACCAGACCTCGATTAAGCGCTGACCAGGTTTACGAAATATCGATGATATCGAGAAAATACATTTTATACCTTTCCTTCTTCCCCTTAGTAGGTGTCTACATCGCAAGGTGAAGTGACCCTTAAATATTCATGTTTTAAATAGAAAATTAACTTCTGCCAACTGCCACTAATATGTGCGTAAATAATATCAAAGCAGTTCCACGTCGCCTTACTTTGCACGGGATTCGGACCCAAAACTTCCTACCAGTGTTCCAAACAACAAAGCCAAGATAGCCCATCAGAATTCTTTAAAAATATGATTAATATACTGGCCCGTACTCACAGAGGTCACCTAACTATCTCAACGCATTTAAGTCTTATCCAGGATAGATTGATATCTCATTTTAAGGCTTTCCGCAGTCTTAACTTTCAAATTTCAAAAAATTAAAAAAATTAAAATAAAACAGTTAATATGCAGTTTTGTAAGATTTACTCTGAAGCAAATATCACACTCGATATCTAAATGTGTTTAAGAGTTATCGAGTATTAATCAAAAATACATTTCACCCCTTTTCACCTACTTGACTTTCAAATGTAAAAAAATATCTTCTTAGTGGATGCCGACGGTGTAAGTGAAAGCCACCCCCGAAATGTCATATCTCTAGGTCCAGCGATTTGTGCTGTGCGTTGATGAGTTAGCGAGTGGGGCACTTCATTTTATGTATTGATATTTTTGTAACAGAATTATTAAACTTACTCTATGCAAACTATTTATTTATTTTCGCTGGTAAAATCTTCTGTGAGCCAAGCAAGTATGTAGTAAATTAAAGTTGTAACAAAATGTTATTAGTTTTAGAATTCTGTAACACTCATTCTTCACATTACTATGCATTAGAAAACTACGCTTCGCAAAATGCTGCAATATCATTGTAATACTACTCCAAAAAATTAACAACACTGGTGTGTAGGAAACTAAGTCCACAGAGTCAAGAGGGTGATACAAATAAACATTCTAAAGACGCAACGTTTAACTCCCAAGATTTCTCTAGATGCCTTAACACTAAACTAATAAATTTAAACTGATAAAATGCAATCCTAGGAAATATTTCTGCCTAGTTGAATATTGTACAAAATGTTTCGACGAACCATTTGCGATGCCGAATTCTTACACATTTTGATCCTTGTATAAGCAATGATGCTGAAAGAAAATGTAATTGAGACAAAAATTTACTGACAAAATTGCCATAATTTGCTGTTAATAATTTATTATTTTTTGTATTTCTATAAAGGCTGCAGTAATGTGTGCGTAAACTGACATGTTGTATTTTTGTGGTTTTCAGGTGCATGACATGTGACTCGTCGACCGCCGACTACGGCTTCACTATGAGATGGTACCTAGTGCTCGTGTTGTCCTTCGTCGGAGCGGGAGTCGCCTGTCCTGAGGCTTGCCGGTGCCGCTGGGTGTCCGGTCGCAGGACGGCCGAGTGCGCCAATGCCAGCCTCACCGCCGTCCCGACCAACCTCAGCAGCGAGATACAGGTCATCGACCTGTCGGGCAACACCATCCCGTCGTTGTCCGCCGACGTCTTCAGGCGCGTCGGCCTGGTTAACTTACAAAAGGTGTTCCTGCGGCACTGCGGCATCGAGCATGTGGACGGCAGAGCGTTCTCCAGCCTTCAGCTCCTCATCGAGCTCGACTTGTCCTTCAATAACATCGCCACCCTAAGTCATCTCACCTTTCATGACAGTCCACGGCTCAGGCAGGTGTTCCTGAACAACAACCCCTTGCAGAGACTCGAGGATGACTTGTTCGCGAACTTAACCTTCCTGCTGAGCGTCTACCTGAATGACTGCCAGCTATCTCACATCAGCCCGAGGACGTTCAGCAACGTCCCCAAGCTCAACGCGCTGCATCTGAACAACAACAACTTCACGACCATGCAGTTGGAGACTTTCGAGCCCGTCACGTCGCTACTGAGCCTGTCGCTTTACGACAACCATTGGCGCTGCGACTGCCGCCTCAAGCCCTTCGTCGAGTGGACGATACGCCGGAATCTGTACCGGAGGCCGACGGTTTGCGCAGAGCCGGCGTTCCTCCGAGGGAAGCAGTGGGACGAACTGAGCGATGACGACCTGTCCTGCACGCCGCACGTCGACGCTCCAGACTCCGTAACCGAGACGAGGGGTTCCAACGCGACGCTCACGTGCAAGTCGTCGGGGAATCCATTGCCCGACATGCACTGGGTCTACAACTCGCGCGTCATCACCAACTCCACGCAGGACCTGTACATGGAGTCCAAGTACGTAGTATCGGAGAGTGTGGACGAGGTGAGGTGGCTGAACCTCACGGTGCTCGGTGTCGACGAGGACGACGCTGGGGTCTACACGTGCGTGGCGCAGAGCTACGGAGGAATGGAGGAGCGCAATGTGAGGCTGGTGATGCTGGACGCGGCCGCCGCCTCGGGGGTGGGCGTCGTCGTCCTCGGGGCCGCGGGCTTCTCTCTGGAGGCTTGGTCACTGGTCATCGGGCTGGCTGTCGGCGGCGCCTTGGCCGTCATCCTCGTCGGCTCGCTGCTCGTCTACTGCTGCGTGCGGCTGCGGCGCCGGAGGCGGGCGCTCGCCGTCAAGAGTGTCGGTGGCGGCCGGCTGGGCAATGGCGACGTCCTCGTCTCTGACGCTACCCACGACGAGAAGTTCCCGCTGACGACGGTCAACCCCGTGCAGAAGCCGCCGCGGCGCATGGATAGGTTGTCCGTCACCAGTGCTGGCACCGAGCTTACTGAGATCAAGTCCAGTCTGCTTGATGGAGGCTCTGTTTACCGTGAGTTTATACTACATTGAAGTGTCCTTCGGGTAAATCTTGTTTCTTAAAATCTTCGTTTACTGCTCGCCCATTTGCGTCTGTACACTAACCAATTCGGTAGACACTAAGGTAACAATGACTGATCTATTCCCCTATCTACAAATTATCACTTTTATGAACTAAAAAATAAAGTAGTCATCTTCGAAAAGTTCATAAACTATTTAGTTAACTCTCTCTCTCTCTCTCTCTCTCTCTCTCTCTACATTTCTTGTTACAGAGTATCAAATTTGAGGCCGATTAGGCGTAATGTAATCAACCACTGATCAAAGTTTAGTTACCATCACCTGAAAATTAATTGCTCTTTTGCTGAGAAACAACATTTACAGTTGTATACACACACAAAACATGTAGACAAGACACAATCACTGGAAACACGATAATGCCTATCTTCTTTTCTTACCTTATGAACCCTTCCTCGCGCAGAGTGTTTACATTTTTAACTCATTACTTGGCACGGAACATCAGCTAAGATATCCGCTTAAGGCCATGATCAATAATTTTACTACATTCAGGATTATAATTTTTAATTTCCTAAACAAGAGCAAATATCGAAAAATATTGCACAATTTTGTTTAAAATAGTATTTACTATGTGGTATTTTTCGGGACAAAACATTCGAAGGCCTAGTTTTGGCTGATTAGTTCATTAATGAGAGTTTCTCTAATTACATAACTAGAAGAAATCATTGTGTATTTTGATGTCTTCTGAAAATTAGTTTCACATTGTACACTTTTTATAGAATAACAGTGAAACATTTTTCCGACATGTTCTCACTTGGGATTTAAAAACTATTTAATGCAAACATAAAATTACTATTTTTCACCGCTTGGACACCCTCAAGGGAACAAAACCTGTTGATGTACACGTTGACATTCTACAAGGTATTTTCTGTAACTGCCAAAAATGAATTATTTCCTTAACTGCTGGGATCCTATACAAGCAACTTTGCAGGGAGTTCTTTCTGCTTACCAGAACACTGCTTTTTGTGGTTTAGGGGCCTCCCTAGATAGGCTGCGTTTGTGTGTGTGAGACAGAAGTGGTAAGGGTGACGTTGACCAACGTATGTAATGCATTATCGCCTCTCTGCGTAAGCTACTCAGTTGGCGTGCAGTGCTTTACTATCATCCTTTTCCCTATGGGACTTAAGACAGTGATCACATTTTTTTTTTATTTATTGGCAGCGTATTCAAAGTCTAACGCTTGTTTCTATAGTTGTGTTTTTCGTACTCGATTGTTATATTTTCATATACATTTTGCAAAACCCATTTTTGGCCATTTTGATGGGGCCGGAAAATGATGTTTCTAATAAATGTGCCGAATTTTCGAAAGCATAGCGACATAGTTTTTGTGTGTGTTGTTTTCGTAAATTTACACATATAGGCGCGTTAAATAGTTCCGTCAACAAAATAATAGCCTTAAGGGCGCGGTGTACCACAATTTTCATCACCATTTTTAAATTTTTTATTTGTACCAGATAATGTTTATCTTATTTTACACACAAAATGTGACTAAATTTGGCTCCTATGAAAATTTTTATTTCTCATAGTTTTCGCGTAATGGCTTGTTAAAGTAATATTTTGCATGTTTCTGTTTTAACGACTACACTAAAACCAACTGATAAACCAAACTCAAAAAAATCACAGTGGATAAAGACATTGCAGGCTACAATGTCATGCTCACAAAAATAAAGGACAAAAGTTATTTGTATTTAAAAAAAAATTATTGAATTTTTAAAAAATTTTATTTGTAGTTTCAGCATGTTTTAAATACAAATAATTGTTGTTCTTCATTTTTGTGAGCATGTCATTGTAGCCTGTAATGTCTTTATCCACTGTGATTTTTTTGAGTTTGGTATATCAGTTGGTTTTAGTGTAGTCGTTAAAACGCGAAAACTATGAGAAATTAAAAATTTTCATAAGAGCCAATTTTAGTCATATTTTGTGTCTAAAATAAGAAAAAAAATTATCTGGTACAAATAAAAAATAAAATAATGGTGATGAAAATTGTGGTAGACCGCGCCCTTACCTCGCGGCATCGCACTTGGAGCGCAGGTAGGGAGGACCCTTAAGGGCGTTCACGTAGTAAAAATGCAGGATTTTATATTTGAACGACATTGTGTTCGTTTTATAGACGTTATTTGTAACTAAATTTCCACTTGTAACATTTTTTTAAATAGTCTTCCCATAGTGGCATGCAAAAGTAAACATTTTTAAGTTACGGGAACATGTTAGTAACAAAAACCAATTGACTTATTCGAACGACTTAATTTATGCCGAAATTCGATAGTATGGGCCATATGCTAAAAAATTTAAAACCGCATAACAAAGTTCCCTTATAATTTAAAAAAAAAATGGCAATAAATAAAGGAAATTATTGTAATATATATATTTTTTAAATTACAAAGGAATTGCATTGTGGTAATTTTAAATCTTTTAGCACATTACCCATACTATCTCATTTCAGTGTAAATTATTTAATACGCGTAAATCAGTTGGTTTTTGTTATTAGCATGTTCCCACAACTTGCAAATTTTGAATTCGACCGGCTGCTATGGAACTACTACGAGAGCTAAAAATTTTTCACAAGTGGAAAATGTAGGCAAATGTAACGTCTGTAAAACTAACACTGCGTCGTACAAATATAAAATTATGCGTTTATGCCACGTCAACACCCTTAACGAAGCAAAATAATTTGCCTTCTGCAAAAAGTTTTTGTGTGGACACGGTTATAAAATTCACGTCAGACTAGTTTTCCAGTCTGTGATGAAGGTTCGTGTTGTATGTGTCCGCAGAGCCGAGCAGCGTGGGCGACAGCGAGGACCGGCTGGAAGGACGCTCCATCGACTCGACGGACATGGACGCGGCCAAGTCGCAGGACGGGCTGGACGACGAGTCGGAGCGGTCGTACGCCACGTCGAGGCAGTACCCGCCGGACTTGCTGCCGTTAACACACCGCGCCCGGCCGCCGCCAGCGACGTCGCCGAACTACAGCACGCTGCCGTACTCGCGCTCACACTCGCCGTTGTCCATGTGCAGCGTGCCCGCCACGAGGCCGACACACGGCTACGTCACCATCCCTCGTCGGCCGCGGGTCCCCAGCTGGAGCGGAGCCTCCGACAACGCCTACTTCTTCCAGGGGCAGGTCCCCGTCGTGTACGACAACCTGGGCCCGCGCACCACCGCCGACGGCAGCTCCATGCTGTCGCTGAACAAGGCCGCTCTCGGAGGACCGAGGGAGCAAAGCCGTTTGTCGCCCGACGGCGCCGGCGAGCAGCGACCTCGGGAGAACCGGCACTCGGTGGCGTCGATGTCTTCGCTCGGCGAAGGCCGCGAGAAGGTGGCGCCCCGACCGCCACCCAAGCCGCGCAAGAAGAGCATGGACGTCGTGGAAGGGCCGCTGTTCGAGCACGAGGAGGACGACGGCACCGAGGTCTGACCCTCTGGGACTTTGACTGACTAACCCGCCGTCGGCCGACTATCTCCAGGCCTGTTATTTCGAAACCACGCCATCGTGGGTGTTGCTTTCCCTGTCAGGCGTGCTGGTGTAAATCCGCACGTTGTCACCCTCTTAAGACAGTGTCAGTGTGGTAGTCTCATCCATTGGTCAGAGCTGGCCATTAATGTGGACAGCTCGAAGATCAGTGAGTTGGGATAGTAAAGGGGAAAAATGGAGGAGGTATTGGAATTGCCCAAGGAACACCCACGGCATTGATGAGTACACTCTCCGCATGCAGAGTTTTGTATGACAATCCCCAAAATCGTGACAACAGTGGCTGTAAGAATCGTGCAATTCTGAGTTGAATTAAAGTAAGAAAGTAACAAACTCTGTGGTCTGTTGACAAACTATGTTACGTTCCACCATAAGGACACAAAAAGTGGTTGGCACACACGCTTTGCCTTATAACTCTCTCGTGTGATTTCCGCAACTCTTACCACTTTAGGATATTACTGATTATCAAACGTGTTTTGCATTGTAGTGCCTTAAACAGTCATAGTACATTTTATGTGCGGTATTTACTTCGGATGTGTCCATTTCGCCTATATAGAGTCGAAACTGTTTAAGGGTTACATACGAAAAGTGTAAATAACCATGTGTAACTAGCATTTGATGTTACAAGTTTCAAGAAAGTGTTTATCTTTCTTAAATGCTGTCAGTTTTGGTTTCGTCGCGAGGTTATCCATATCTGAGTTTTTATCCATTTATCATTATTTCAATGTGCTGATGCGGAAGAAAACAAGCTTGTTTCTTCTTCTAACAGTAACAAGCATTTTCCCAAAGAATTTTACTAACGCACTTAAAAAAAAATATTCGTTTGGTGTAGTGACAAATCAAGTGAGATCTAACACCTTCGTTTGTTGTGTCATGAAAACAAAAGAAAAATTATTGCTTCATTGCAACATTTTTTTATTATTGATCTAAGTGCCTAGTTAGGTTTGCCTTAGTGAGTGTGCGAAAATTGGATTGGTTCACTGTTCAAAAAGTACAAATTATTTCATTCTTAGACATAACTAGAAGGTTTATCGTCTTGTAGTGGCGCAGTGGCATCAGAGGAAATTTGTATTATGTTTTTTTTTTTTTTTTCGTTAACAGATATGTGTTAATGAGCAGAGACATGTGGCGACTCTGAAAAACTATTCACCAAAACTAATTGTACTGGAGCCATGTATACGCACGCATTCAGAATTGTGGGCATGAAACTACTTTACGTAGTCCAAGATTACGCTAGGAGTTTTAATATATTTCGCTTTTTTGTGAAACTAAGTCTTGTTGCCTTTAAATGTCTTTCAATGCTGGTTTTAATGTAAGTATCGGAGGATGTATATTTTACAGTTCCATGGAATATATACGAACAGTTGCTAGCTACACACTTTATCTGCTGGCTTCGCTACAATAATTATGTTAAATATATATGATATGTGTGACAAATATAATGTACTTTTCTTAAAAAAGACAAATATTAGTAATTTTAATAAGAATTTCTGTACACAAATCACATATTTTGTTTACCCATACAAGAATTCATTAATGTGCCTCTATACAAATTATGCATTTTATTTATGCAGAGCATTTAAATTTTGTTTTGTTACAATATAAACGTATAAATATAAGTAATGTATTTACTTAAGGTTTTTATACTTTTTATTTCTACCCGCTTAGATAATACCTTAAAAAAAATGTTTGCAACTGTTGTGTGATTCGGATGTGTGAGAACACAATCAGCCTCAGTGAGGAATTCAGGGACTTACCGATGTTTCTCAGACTATGAGGAGGAGGGAATAAATGGACGAATTCCTAAATTGGAAAAACAATGGACGAATTCCTAATATGGAAAAACTCTTGACATGTGAATTTACACTGTGAGTCTACATTTTCCCATCTACAAACAAAAATTAAGCCAATGTTACTCTAAAATACGAATTCAGGAAATGAATAGTGGGAGGGGAAGAGACATAACTAACCCTTCACCCCAAATTTACTTAAATGGGGTAATCCGCCCCCATCGTCAACCCTCTTGGCATGGCTACATTGACAAAAAATAAAAATTCAAATGTATGGGTGGTTCGCAATGAAGTGAACCCTTTTGAAAACCACATTTTCTATAACAATAATTTAAAAAACATTATGTATTTTAACCTTAGACGTTAACTTTCGCTTACGGTGCAGTCTGTACGTCTTAATTGTTACTTATGTGGGCTTATTACAGTAAAAAATGGCACGAAACTATTAAGTATCTTAAATTTAGGAAAGTAACTATGTTTTCAAAAGTGTTGACATTACCCTCTAAGTGCCTATAGATTTTCCTTCATATTTGATACGGGAAGCGATACTTTTATCACGACAGCTAAGAAAAAATAATTTCCAAACCAAGACAACTTGTAAAACATGTAACGGATTATAAGTATTAGATATGGAACCGTTGTGTCAGAGAATCTAGATCCTTGACGGAAGTGTTTATGATCTGTATTGGGCCTAATGATGAACCATTTACGCATTTGCCGGGAGTGATAACGTAAAAACGCTAGAAAATATTATTATGGTTGGCTGGACTTGGAATCAAACCCAGATCCTCCTGAACGTGAGGCGAGTTATTTACCACTCGCTCGGAATGTAAGAAATTATGTTGTAATGCCGTAAATGCAGTATGACCCTTATCACTCCCCTTTTTCCACGCTTCAAACGCGATAAATTACATCCACTGTATAGACCTCTCATTGCTCGGCATTACTTGCCACTTTAAGTTTATTATATTTTGCTCTTTAAATTTGCCATTATATAGCAAACATTTTGCCCACTACAGTAAAGGCATGAAAATTGATGTTAACGTTTTATTAAGCCGCAATTAGAGTAACAAATTATATATATATAATATTTATACACTCATGCATGCGAACTCATTATATGTCAACAGGTATATCGCAGTGCTTGTACAATGGCATATTTAACATCTTTTCTTCTCTGAATTTGGAAAATATTATGAAAAAATAAATATGCAAAATGGAGAGTGAAGTCGAGCGCTAAACGTTAGTAGACTGTGTGTGTGTGTGTGTGTGTATATATGTATGTATATATATATATATATATATATATATATATATATATATATATATATATATATATATATATATAGGTTTTATTTAAGGCACGGTAAAAGGGAAGGCGATCAGTCGAATACAAAACGTCCGTCAATCACCCTAGGCACGAATACTATAGCAGCGTGTACAGTATTTTCGTAGAAACGGTTTTCCAACGTAACTTCAAGCGATGACCTTGTTATTTTATTTCTGAAAAGTATGAGATAAAGTAAAATGCTGATATATATGATTTTCCTTTACGATTGCGATTTATATTTTCTCAACTACAGCAACGTGAAAATAGTCTTTAAGTACTCTTGAGGAGCATGGAAGTCGTGTTTTTAATTAGCAGACGGCACTTTTAAAATCATACGAAGACAGTTTGAAGTGAGCCTTATTTTCGTTTATAGACACAATGGAAACATTTAAATAGTATCACAAGCAAAAATACTTTCTGTACAACGCCTCAGTTCGACTCACGCGGCATGTTAACTAACTCGTAAAAGCACAAGGAACATGAATAAGCAGTGAAAATTTCAAATAAAATTTCTAGGTTTTTCAAATGTTTGTACAGGAAAAATTAAAAATTGCGTTTCAAACGAACAGATCTAAAACCTAGTTTACGCCAACGATAACATTGTAATAAATAACACACGTTTACAACAAAATTCTTGAAATTTTTTGGCAATATAATTATATCATACATTGTTGTCAACATGCTGTTATTACCTTTGTTAATTTTTATAAATATTTTTAATAATATTTTTTACCAACACTTTATTGAATACATTTGCTAACAACAGCAAAAGTTATGAATTATAGAAACTTGGTAATAACTTTGTCACCGACTCTGTTGATAACATTTTTCCCAGGGCGGTCTAGATCAAAGGATGTTGGTAATAAATGTTATGCTAGCAATGATATCAGCAGTGTTAATAGTCATTTGTGTCATCCACATTGCTATTAACTTCCATTCATCATTCTTACAACTTTGTTAGTAACATTGTTGTTTTCAGCAATTGTAATCACACGTTTGCTATCAAAATAACTATAAAATAGTGTACCATAGCTTAGAAATTGTCGATAACATTTTTGTAACTAACATTGTGTAATTAACTTTGTTACTGTTATTTTTTCGGTGTAAACTGGGCGTTAGAGATATGGGTGGGTTAGTTGCCAAGTGGTGTATGTCACAAAAAATCGAAAATGGACTTACACCACTACAGAATTGCCTGCAGTGAGGTCTACATACTTATCAAATTGTGTGCGTCATAGTCCACTACATTTTTCCATTGCATTATGTATTAAATAACGTAATCCCTGAAGTTTAACACAGATACAAACTTTTAATTCTCTCTCCTGAAATGTTTGCATTTTGAACTTACACCTCTTGTAACTAACCCACCGATATGTTTCTGTAGCGAATTCTCGTGTGCTGTAATCATAATTACGGAATGCCGGTGCTAACAACTGCTTCTCGTATTGCCGCTGATAGGAACGTGGCCATGAATCGACAGTGTGGGGCAATTGGCCTCCTTTTCTCTCTGCTGTACGTGCGTCGCGAGCTCGTGTATCGCTAACGAACTTTTCTCCTTGCTACGACACGCCAGTGTAAATCTATTAACACCTCCGGAGGACCCTCGACGGAGTAATCACGTGAATTCTAATTGCGTAAATTTTTAATTAGAGGCATCCTGCGACGGGGAAAAGGGGGTCGAAGCGTTGAAAGGGAGTTGGTGTTCTGCAGAGAATTAGAAAGATACAAGAGACGAGGAAAGAGCTAAAGAAGCGGAACCTGAAAACGACCCACAAAAGGCCCTTTTTCTCTGGCCATTTCTTGTGACCTTACGCTCAGTAACCCTGCGGTG
Organism: Medauroidea extradentata; assembly: GCA_003012365.1. Lineage (NCBI taxonomy): Eukaryota > Metazoa > Arthropoda > Insecta > Phasmatodea > Phasmatidae > Medauroidea > Medauroidea extradentata. The sequence goes on along the minus strand of PNEQ01027822.1, from coordinate 4,449 downwards.
ACGGTCATCTTCCGGGCTGTTTTCTACGTACGGTATTTTTGTACTGATTTAAGGCCATGCTCTCTAGTTTCTAATTTTTTTTTAGGCGATATTAATTTTTTGCGCCTAAACGAGAGCAGATATCAAAAATCTGTCTGGCTGTTTTGTTTAAAATCGTCCTCTCCATGTTTGCTGACTTTTTCAAGGCAGTAAATACTATGGTTTTAGCTAATTATGAAACTAATAAAATTTTGGTTAATTGACTTTTTAGTCGAATCTGTATGATTTTTTTTTCTTTGAAAAAATGAACTATCACGGCCAAAAGCATTTTAAACAAAACTGCCTGACGGATTATTGATATCTGGTCTCGTTTAAGTTTAAAAAAATATTTATCATAAAAACAGCATAAACTGAAAAGCATGGCCTTAAGAGACCTATTACAGCTGATGCATCAAGACTGTTGCAGCTTGTCAAAAGAAAGTTTTTGTTATAAGAAATACTACTAAACGTATGTTTAATATCTTTATCTTGGAATAGAAAACATACTAAAATTGCTTCTCCATTTTTTTAACTCTCGACATCATGCTTAGGAACATGGCTTCGGGGTATCTTAAAATGGCTAAAAACGGCTTTTTTCAAACTGCTGGCACGTAAGAAATACCAATCGGAATCGTAAAACCAAAGCAGAGAAGCACGCGCTGGAATTTACTATGCACTTTCCGTAAATAAAACAATGTGGTTATTGCTTAGATTCCCACAGGAAAATGCCAACGACCAAAACACTGCAAGCACTTTTCGCGCCCTCCACGCGTAACGGCTATATGGTTGCTTGCGCACGAGCCAGTCTAGCTCTTATCACCTGATGGTTTCTGTACCTCAGACCTGGCATCTAGCGCCTGCTGTATTGTGAAAAAAATAATAATAATAATAAACATTGCTAAACTCCATGTACAGCCTGGTAGAGTGGCAACTTCGACTATCTGCTCTTGAAGTTACGTGTCCTGACAACAACATTTCTAGCTCCAACTGTATCTATGAGGCATTCGTGAGTATCTTTAGAAGTTTGTGTACACTTTCAGACCGTCCGTTATGTAACACGTGTTTTATGTCACATCGTATTTGCTAATAAGGAAGGGAATGAAAATAAAAGCTATACTTAATTACTTAAGATACTTATGTTACTGATTTTACACGTCATTAGTCGCCTAGAGTGAAACGATTTATGGTAACGAAATTTATCATTTTTGTGACAGAATTAATTGATGGTTATTTTACAGTATCCACACAAAAATCATTTCAAATTTCATGCCGTATGCCTCAAGTCAATAGTGATATCCAGCCCCTTAACTACTATACGAAAAAAATAATTTGAATTCTTTCCTTTTTGTAGGTGCCATAAAATATTTTCTGGGAAGCGATTTCGAACAAATAATATTCGAACATTAAAAATACATAGCATACAATTAAAAATTTGATGATAAATTATTTGTACATAGTATCACAAGTTTCCAAGTAATGTACATAGCATGCTTCTATCACCTTAATGACGCTGCCTGCTCAGGAGCGTTGTTTTAGGCTCCTTTAAAATATATAAAAACTGTTCTTTTTCGGACTATTTAATCTTAAGAAACAATAATCTAACTTGTAAAACTGACACAGAGAATCGTTCGTTTGAATTAATGCCATAGTTTGCACAATAATAATATTACAGGATCACCGCTTATAATCCAATTAACCAAAAATTATAATGAAATCACTGTGCACAAATGTAATTACCTACTCATAGAGGCGGTATTATTCTTGACACATTCTCCAGCGCCGCGCATACAGCCAACCTTTTTGAAGGCCTTCAGCTGATAAAACAGCGCGTCTCGAGGATTGCGCTTAATTGAATTAAAATTAATTAAGTTACCATCACAATGAGTAATTTGCTGTCGAATTTTGGCGTCCGGCTTGGACGAAACTGAACAGAAACATACGAACGAAACTATTATTAGAATTGAGTGTTATTGTTGTGTATCTCGTGCTATCAAAATGTGATCAACCAGCCTCAATTTAAAAAATATGGATACTGCGTGAACAAAACAATCACTATCTAGTCAACTTAATAATAAATAATAACTCCTTACACATAATATTATCCTAAAACAGAAAAAAAATTACCGTCCTTTCGAAATTATTAACATGGACAGAATGACAAGAGCTACAGTAATGTCAGCTTTCAAGTATTATACAAGGAGAGTCGGGAGGAAAGGTACATGCTTTGAGGGGTGATAGTACTGGTGATTCTGAACAAAAGTGTTTCTAATAAACTTATGCCCTTTCCTTAACCGTTGAATGAAAACAACAAGAAACGGAATAAGTGCAGGTGATGGGAAATCACGCTACTGTTATTTTATGTTGCGTGTAATTTTGTACACTTCCACACGGTGGCGCTCTAAGCATGTTGCAGTTGTTTACCTCAGTCTCAGTCCTACGTTGCTTGCTATAGTATTGGGAACTATAGTGTTGTTACGTGTATAGTGAATACAGTCCAGTGTAGTAAAAAATGTCACAGGTCTTCACACATGTAGTGTATGCTGACATGATGTTTGTCTACGGTTTCTCCGATGGGAATTCCAGAGTCGCTGTTCGTGAGTAAGAACGACGATTTCCTAACCGCAGAGTTCCAGATATAGTAGGGCGTTTAGCAGGGTGTTTGCAGGATTGCGCGACCGCGGTACGCTTCGCAGCGTAAATGTTGTATCCGAACGTCCAGTACAACAAGCTCTTAATGAAGTTGAGAACATTCTTCAAGTACTAGAACGCAGCCCAATAACTAGCTCGAGACGAATTGCTGCTCAACTTCATATTACACAAACAAGAGTGATACGCACAGTACACGAGCAGGGTCTGTATCCATATCATCGGCAGAGTGTACATCTGCATGAAGGAGATGATGTCCACCGGCAAGAATTCTGTCAGTGGATCGATTAATTCCACGTATTCTGTTCACTGATGAGTCAACATTTACCCGCAACGGAATCAACAACACACGCAACTCTCACGTATGGTAGACGAAAATCCACACCCTACTGTAGAAAGGAATTTTCAACGACGTTTTTAGTTAACGTGTGGTGTGGTATTATTGATGACCAACTCATCGGTCGTACACAATGAAACAAAACATACGATAACAGTATCATGATTTACCGTCACCTGCACTTTTCCCGTTGCTTGTTGCTTTCATTCGGTTTCTATGAAACGGTCAAGAAATGGGCATGTGTTTATTAGAAACATTTTGTTCAGAATCACCAGTACTATCACCCCTCGAAGCATGTACCTTTCCTCCCGACTCACCCTGTATGTGTGCCAAGATTAACGAAATCCGGAAAAGCACTACGTCAAATTACTATTGTAAAAATGCAGTCATGACAATATAAAGATAGGATAAACGAAATGCATGAAAGTAGTGTCATCTTTGTATGTAATATATGTGTAGGCCCCTACCATAACAAGTTTGATGAAATTCTGGATAATGTTTCCTTAGATGTGGCATACTAGGCTGTAAATTTTAAAATGTCGACAATAATGAAACCATAAACGCATTATGAACTAAATGCAGTGAAGTCAAATCAGCTACTGAGTAGTATATGTTTGACAGATTTAATGTAATTCGGAAAAATATTTCCTCAAATTATGGTAAAGCCGAAAAATAGACAGCTGTTTGAAAATATAAACCCAGGATGAAGGACAATGCCAAAAGTCAAGTCAAATTATCAAGTAGTAAAGGTGTACCAAGATTAATGAAATTCAGAAAACAAATATTACCCAAAATATGTCATAATATAATACAAACGAGAAGTTACCAGAATAACTGATTAACCTACTTTCCTCAAAATGGGTGCAAATTAATCATGAAAGTCAAAATTGCTTATGAAATCCAGGAATATTAAATAATTAAATTGATTTAGTCGTATGATAAACGAAATATACTAAAAGTGAGTCAGCCTGCTTAGTAATATGCGAGTAGCCAGTTTATTAAATATGGGAAATAAAATTTTTCTAAGATGTCGGTCTGTAAGTAGTTTCAGATTAGTAAAAAATATATGTGTATAAATTTTTGTGAATTTCTGAAATATATAGCCTAAGATATGTAATACTGTGCTAAAATATATATAACTGGATGTCTTTTAAAAATATACTCTTAGGGAGAACGAAATATTCAATATTCATGTGTAGCTTTGTATGTAGTGTATGTGTACCATGTTTGGTGACGTTCTGGTTGATATATCTGTACCTGAGAAGCATAAGGAGGTAAGTCCAAAATTGTCGAAAATGAGATATGAACATCAATTTTCTCATAAATTCATGGGCTTTCAGATGCATGTGGTTGTAAGTCCACCATAAGCATCAATTGGAAAAAAAACAAAAACCAAAAGAAGTAAGTCACGAGTAGCTCTAGATGCATAAAGCAGTATAATGGAGTTA
>PNEQ01027821.1:25336-38660 GCA_003012365.1 Medauroidea extradentata | reverse complement strand
AGATTAGTCGATGGACAGAAACCAGACATTAACTCCCAGGTATTTATAAATAACATTACTTTTTTTATATCTTACATTCAGCCCCCGTGCATTTAATGAGTAGATATTGTAGCTAAAATTTATCGGAGCAGTGTAATGTAGTTGTAAACATTGCACGACCCTATGTAAATAAAAGCACGTGGCATTATTTGTGTTAACAACAGCGGAAAGATATAAACTGGCAGGAAATAGAAATTAATCAGGGCTTTATTGAGTGTTCACATTATTCCGAATCACCTATATCTCCATTAGTTCTGTGAAGTTTGTCGTTTTGAGTGTTTGTTTCTATTTCATATGCCGAGTATTAATGTAACTCAACAAACGCGGCGCGCACCCGACTCCAATCATTCCCCCCTCCCAGCGTCTCATAGATATTATCACTCGCCAGATGCAACCCGGCCCCAGTCTCCCCAACCCCTGATATTTACAATTTTCTGTCTCTTTCAGCTTAATGTACTTGGCCAATTCAACATCTGAAAACGGATTTCTATTCGTTTCACTTATGGTCAAGTGTGTATAAGGAGACATTTTAAAAAAATTAATAAATTTCGTAATTTTTTTATAAAAATGGCATCATGCATTTTGAATAACATGCAACATAATTATCCAAATTTGTATGGTATTCCGATGTACAATTAAATTTTCAGCTTTAAAATCCATCCATAGGTTTTCAAGTTATTGATGGAATAAAAATTTCATTCCTCAAAGTGCTGCCATCATGTGGCAGAGAATCTCACTAGACTGCGGAACATTTAACATTAACTTCAAGTGACGGTTTTGAAAACAAATATGTTATTGAGGGTAGCATCACCAATGGTTGTGCTCAAGAGAAATCACTCTTCATACCACATAAACAACGTATTTCACTCGCGAGGCCTCTAACATGTAGATATGTAACTACCCCACAACGTTAACTGTGCTGTGACTATAAATTAGGCCCAGGCGTAGTCGTTGTTAGTGGCAGGAACAAACTGGAGACTGCTTTTCTCGAGAAAAATGTAGCTACTTATCCTGCTGCAGAGTTAACTCAACTAGCAGATTTATCATTCTAACACTTGATGACTGAGCTACCTGTATGGTGTACAAAGAGGTTTTTCAGTTAAAGCAACTACGAGTAATACCTTGTATTGATTTATTAATATATATATATATATATATATATATATATATATATATATATATATATATATATATATAAACACATGTACACACACAGCCTAGTAATTAAGTATAGGCGGTTCGGAATAAAGTGAGCACTCAAAAAAGCCCTGCTAAAGTTCTATTTTCAGTCAATTCGTATCTTTCCGCACGTAACGGCTAACAACGGAAAATGTTTAACCTCTCTGGACACGTCACTTGATGCTTGCGCGTTTAAGGTAAATTACGCAGTCAGTATAAATCGATACTGTTTGATAAAAGAACTTTTATTAATTATATGAAATGCAATTATGTCGATTTCATTTGATTTTGATTCTGTATTACTATATTTAAATAATAAAATACACGGAACTATTTTCCGTAATTTCTCTGCCAACCATACAAGCAGTAACGCAACTAGAGTTAATGCAGAATTATATATGTAGCATTGGCTAGTGATATTTTTCAAGGGTTAAATATTTAGTGCTCACTTTATTCCGAACGACCTATAAGAATATTTTTTTCTAGTCTAAACAGGGCTTCGTCGGTTATCGACCCGCATCCGCATTCTGTGTCGCTACCACCAATTGTAAAGGGGGGAAAAATACTCACAAGAATTGGACAAATATCTTAAGACATTGTAAGCATTTTTGCTTATTGATTACGTATATATTCTTCGACTGAATATAATATAAGAATGGAATATCATGAATTTCTTTACATTAATTTCCTTTTTACATTTTTAGGTTTGAAAATTTGTGTGTTGTTTGAGAAACAGGGGGAAGTGATTAGTAGTAGTAAACAGGGGGGTCGGGGTCGGGGACTGGGGGCTGTGGCTGAGTGGGTGAACTTGCTTGACCTTTGACCCCGATGACTCCACAGCCGCCATATTGGATGACGTCACGGCGGCCATTTTGGATTTGACTGTGACCTTTGACATTACCTTTGTGTGACATATTGTGTCCATCTGTCATCTTGTGCCCATCCACTATCATGTTTACCTACTACTATTCGGCTGTCATTTGTTGTGAGCTGTCATCTTGGTACAGGCATCCCGGATGTGCTCGGGCACCCTTGACAACCTTCGACTCGACCACCGGAAATCGCCGCCAGGGGCGCACTACTTGGTTCCCGGGTTGGCTACTAGAGGCACTGCTCTAGTCACCATCTTGTAGTTCCCGATTTGGCTACTACAGACACTGTTGTCGCCGCCATACTGGTTCTCGAGTCGGTTACAAGTTAATCGACTTGGTCGATGTGCCGCACTCATTCGCTTAATCGATTATTTGAGTCTTGTGTGGCCTACTAGGCAGAATTAGTGTTGTGGTGAATGTAAGGGTCACATACCATGCAGCCTAGGTGGCATATTGTCCTTACATTGTTAATTTTAAAGTGTGCAACTTAGAAAATTCTTTGGCGGTGCCGAGCCCCAAACCGCCGAATCTTGCGCCACTTAAAACTGACTGACGTCTTTAACCACTCGGCTACCGAGGCATGGACCGAAATGGGAATTTAAATATTTGATTCATTAAAAGCAATACTTTATCTCTCATCGGAATTATGAATTTCGTTTGAACTGTGCAATTATTTATGAATATTGATTATTAATAGAGATGGTAAATTTTTGCGAATTCAATGACCTGCATGTTAGAATCAAATATCCTATGCATACTCAAGTCCCGAACATTTGTCCACTAGCTGCTACTCAGTGGAACAACAGACAATGAACGAATAGACAGGGCTTGAGTATACATAGGATATTTGATTCTAACATGCAGGCCATTGACTTCACGAAATTTCACCATCCCTAGTAATTACATATAAAAATATTGATTTATCGGACACGCTCGGAAACCTTCGGTTCTGGGAGTCAAGCCTCAACCTCAAAGTGGACAAACGGCTTCGAGGGTTAGGAATCAACCCGCATCCTCAAAATGGACAAATGACTTCGAGGGTTAGGAATCAACCCGCATCCTCAAAGTGGGATGATGACTCCGAGGATTGGAAGTCACAGCCTGTCACTGAAGGCGGTCACTGAGCATCAATATAAAAATCAATCGATAGATTTTCATTACATCAAATAATACTATAAAAATTATCTTTTTATTAATTTCTCTTTAAATGTTATGGCAAAACTTTTATAAAATGTTTAACCTCAAACATGTATTTATTAAATATTATACATATTTCCTTAAGAAATCAATTAAAATTGTTATCATCCTTCTGATTAGCTCTTTGTAACACACACCTATCAACCACATAACTTCATTATGCAAGTTCCACTCTTCCCCTCATCCCTGCTAGTTTAAATCACATATTATATTAATTTAATATTTTACTGTATTTTTTTAAATTTTGTATGGAAACATGTTTAACTACCTGACCCAAGAATTTTTACAATTTATTGAATCATTTTACCTTTGTCTTCCCCACTCATGTGTGGACTATATCGTATTGGTTGATTTTTGTTAAATCAATATCGTACAGTTTTACAGCTCGTCAACCTTAGTAAATATTTTATTTAGCTTCGTTAAACTCTCACTTATCATTACACAAGTACCGCTGCTTTTATCATATATTTTTATTATTTTAAACTATATATATATATATATATATATATATATATATATATATGTATGTATGTATATATATATTTGTATTAATTATTTTCATAATATTTGTTTTGTATCTTAACATGTATGCTTATATGACTTTTAGAAGTTGATTATTTTATTATATTCTCGTCTCTCATAAGCTATGTAGGCCCATAATTAGAGAAGATGATTTATCGCGGGAAAAGTGGACTGTTTGCTAGGCTTCAATGTAATGTATCCATTTCTGACGCATTTATTTCGTTACTGGCGAGTCCCTATTTGACTGAGCCAATGGTTATTATTGTACGCTACGACTGGACGTCTGTGATTCGTCTGTGAACAGCTGGACTGTGCCACATAACCGCCGGTCAATAATACATGACGCAGGACGCTACATTGATCTGCAGAATACGCTGACAGAACACATTCTCGCGATAAATCACTTTTTCTATACATAATATACTAATTTTAATAACTCACCGATATTTTTAAACAATACAATGTTCTAAAAAATCTACTTATCCTCCATACGGTACCATATACTTATATACTGTCCGCTACCCAACATAATACACTGTTATTTAATGTACCCTAACTATTTCCAATAAATTAAATTAAATAACTTTTTTAATAAAAAATAACTTAAAATTATATTTTATAAATTACAATACATGTGAGATACTTTACTAGAGACCCTTTGATGACAACACACCCTACCCTCTCTCTTACCAACTTAGCTATACCCGATCGATTATTAATAAACTCAATCGATCAATTTTTAAAGATTATAACAATATTATTACGAGAGTCCATGCCCTGCTCATGTCGCCAGCAAGGGATTAGACGACACAGGTCCGAGTTGTAACCAGCAATACACAGCTTGTGCAGATGTGTGACGTCATGAAAAATCATCAGGTCCACACCAGTTTGCGAGCAGTAAAGTCCCTTCTACCCCCATCCCACTGAAACCTCACCCCTTTCCTTTCCCTTCCACTTTTTAATGTACATTTTATAAGAATTTTTCTCTTCACAGTTACCAGATATATACGCTCCAACATTCACAGCTATGCAAAATATTAACAAATCTCATATTAAAGACTGGCATCCATACTGGATCAGATATGACAAATCCATACAATATAATTTACATCCTGCTCTCTACTTCCTTGTTCGTCTTTGATAAATCATATTCAGAATGTTATAATTTTATATAATTTCTTTATACATAATTATAAAAGTAGAAATGTTATCGTATGCACTTTTGTTGCAACAAGTATTGTGTGGCAGGTTGTTCCAGAGGAACCTCTATAACAGCCTGAATGAAGGTTTCCTCAAGACTGTCGCCTGCCCAAACCACAGGGCGATGTGCAGAGCTTCAGCCAACACATATTCATTTGAAAACTGCTCAAGATACGTGAGTGCGAATATCATTCAGAGAACATTCATTACACTCATGTATGCCTTTTTTTTAAGTCCTCTACTAATCTTTAAGGCTTAATTTTTCGCGGCCGAAAATGGCGGGAATGGGTGCTTGTGGGGTCCTTTACAAGCATGAAAATCTTGGTTCAGAATATTTTTGAAGGTTTAGACGGGCACAACAAACCATTATTTTAAAATTTACGTCATGAAATGATAGGGTCACCGCTGAATATCTCACACAGGCGAGTTATCAGTAGGGGTGTGCGATATTTTGAATTTTCGTATCGCGATGCGATATTTCAAAAGTATCGCGATACGTGCGATATATCGCGCTGCGATAAAATCGCGATACATCGCGCAATGCGATAAATATCGCGCTGCGATAAAATCGCGATATATCGCAATATGCTATAAATATCGCACTGCGATAAAATCGCGATATATCACGCTATGTGATAAATATCGCGGTTCTTTAGAAATCACATTGTGATAAATATCACAAAAAAATTGCCCTGATGTACGTATCCAATGCATCGCACCAGATGAGTCTTTATTAGGATGGGGGAGGGCATTTCCCTTCAATAATGTGCGTGTTTGTTTTAGTGTAACATAAAATGTGTGTTCAGTTAAATAATATTTCTTATATGGATCAAATTAAATACTCAAACTATAATAATACCAATTTAAAATGAAGTATGTTGGTTCACATAAACAATTTGTGTAGTCACAGTCAGTGAGAAGACTTGCGCTTAGAGGCTAGTGTGATACGTGATGTGCATGCTGTGTCGTCCTTAGCCTTCCGCATTGCTTGGACTCTAGAAGCGCCATGTACGTCCAGGCCCCGGGTTTAAGTGCCTGGCGCCTTGGGCTGATTAAATAAAATTAATCTCCTCCTCATACAAAAGTTGTGCAAAAATTTTTTGAAAAATTCACTATTGTGAATTACTTCTTTTAAGAATGTGAATGCATGAAATACATAAAATTACAAAGGGCGTAATGTATCAAGTAAATATATTTATTTAAAATAAAAAATCTTCCTGGGATTGTCGTCCTGGGCAATTGCCCAGTCTGCCCAGTTGTAACATGGGGCCTGTTTACGTCCGCCCAGACGACCACCGTAGCAGGTCTCGTATAAGCTTGCAGCCAGCAGGCCTTGAACAGAACATTGTGTCTCAGCACAAGGATCTTCACTTTCCGTAAACTCGTCATGCCTATACGTGTAGAGTGGTTCGTTGTGGTCCACGTTGGGAGGACAAAAGGCCTGGCAATTAAGTCGGTCAGAAGGGCGGCCCCTGGGCGGCCAGCCAGACTCCCACTACCACTCGCCGTCGGTGGCTAGCTGTGTTTATTTGAAACATCCTCTTGTAAAATTAACTCTCCGGTGCCTGGCGAAACACCGCTCTCTGCCCTATCGACGGGCTTTGGCCGCCTCTCCCCCTCCCCTTCCCCAGGCCGCTCACTTTCGCCATTGTCCTCGGCGATTCGGCAACATTTCTCTTAATATAGCTGCGCCGGTCTCTGCCCCTGAAATGGACGCTGGGATATTCAAGATTGCCGGATATAATCCTTGTGGTGTAAAGACACGCTCGCGAGAGCCGTTCCGTGTATTTCAAAATGCACGTGTTCTGGTTGGTTATTTTAGTCAACTAAACGGTAACTCGTGCCTGTTTAACATCGTAAAAAGTAGTCTTATTTGATAGGTGTGTATTTAAGTTTCAGCATTCAAAGAACTTCGTTAAGGGCGTTGGTGCATGGGAAACAGAACAGTTCAAAAACCACACATGGTGCCTTTTAAGGTGGCTACTTTGGTCACCGGCTTGAATTTACGTGTCCTGACAACAAACTTGTAGTTGCAACTGCACTAATGAAGCGTTTTTTGAGGACTTAAGAGGGCGTGGTATATAATTCAACGCTAAAAGCATTAATCTATAACTGTGGGTTTCTTGAAGTAAATTTGCGAAAATTAAACAATTGCAATCCTAGACAATAGTTTTAGCCAACGTTTTAGACAAAACTGTTCCCAGTGTTACGAACTTCTGAGGCTCAATCTCTGACGCCGAAACATAGTGCATTTAACTGCGGCGCAAGAGATCACGCGTAACGAATTAGTAATTTTTGATAAATATTTATTCATAAAGTTGGCAAATACCATTATCTAGGATTGTCATTGAGTATTTTATCCATATTGGCTTCGTAAAAATCGTAGGAATCAATTGATGCTTTCAGCGTATATTTATCTACCGGGCACTCTTAACTAATTTCACGCACACTTTCAGAGCGTCAGGTTCAGAACTTGTGGTTTATGTGAAATAATCAATGAGGAAGAGAATGAAAGTAAAAGCTTTACTTAATGACCTGAAGTACTTATATAACTAAATTGATCTGTCAATAGTTGCTTAAAATGAAATGATATATTGTATCAAAATTTTTCATTTCGGTACAAAACATCGTCACATGCTAGCCAAATAAGTAATACGTACAAGAAACGTGCAGAATTCCCACCGGTTAATTTTTACTAAGGACCTTCAAACATTGACAATACAATTTTACTGGTGAAAAGTGTGTACGTATCAAAGTTCAGTACACGGTTCTACCCTAGTTTCGCATCCATTCGGTTAGCACATTTCGAAGTACGACAGCCTGAAAAGGCCTTTCTTAGCTATATTGGAGCGTTTTGTAACAGTGTTTTTACTGGGCACGGTGGTTTAACAATGACACTTCGTACTTCATTGGCAGTTGAAGCTCGTGGTTAGCGGAAAATAATGTAGACGTGTCTGATAACAGTTCGCTGTGAACTCTTTGAACAAAGGCTTGGTCGACACTCGACTGTGGAGTTAGTATAGGAACGGTTGTTTTATTGCCGATAGTTTCACTTAATCGTCGCCGGCTATGCCTCTTACACACGAGAGCCAATCACCTCATCACGGCCAATGGGAAAACTACAAAGGAGCTAATGACCTTCTAACACTGAAACGTAAACACAGTTATTACCGGGGAGTTCCTCGTCTGAGACAACTCAATAACATACGAAATGCTGCAGCAGATGTGGGTAAACTGACGTGTTGTAAACAGCAGTAGCGTAATTAGGATTTGTATACGGGGAAGAGTCGTTCCAACCTGAAAATTTGATTAAGAATCGCTGAACACCTCTTTAAAGCGTGGATTCCGGATGTCCTCCACATTAAAATTTGAATTTAAAGTAAAAATGATCCTAAATAAACAGTTTCCTTATCTCTAAAAAACTGGCAGAAATATTAATATTTTCCGGGTAACATTTGTTTGAGGTTTTAATATTTTTTTCTTGACAAAGTGAGGGGGCTTGACCTATAATCGCTTCCTGTCTGCCTGCGCTCCTGGTAAACAGAGTTTAAAAAGTCATGGGATACTCGTAACTTTGTGATCTGTACGTTAATTATTATAGTCAATCAAAGAAACTTAAGGGAGACAAAATAAACATTTTATTTAATGACTTTATTTTCAGTGGTGCGCACTGTAATCGTTAAGATACTTTAGATTTGTAATTTAAGCTCACCCAGAATCGCAACCCACACAACAACTTCAAATCGTACGTTTTTTAATGGTTCGCGAGTGCTATAATGATTTACACGTGCGTATCGGCAGTTCAGTTTTAAGCGGTGTTGCAACTTCCTGTGTATTGCATTTAGCCTACATGGCTCGACAGTCTCTGGTTGTTATGCGTACTACATACGTACTTCCTATAAGAGGTTTCGAGGAAACTGTTTATTCTGACAAGAGAAAACTGTCTGAACTGATTTCGTGACTACAAACACTCCCACGTTCCAAATTAAAGAACGTCATGACCTACCTTATTTTCAGAGACTGCTGCATCGTCTGGAGTTTTGTGTATGTTAATAAACTGCATTCGAAACCCTGGCTTTGAGGGGCTTATGGCTCCTTTATTGAGGGGTCCTCCCTTCCTGCGCTTCAAATGCGTTACAGCTAGTTATGACTATTCTTTTTGTAACGAAACTATTTAACGCACGTTAAATTTGTTTAGCTACGAGAAACACACAAACTTCAAACTATGTCGCTATAGTTTTAAAAATTCAGCACGTGTATTATAAATATTATTTTCGGGTCCCTCAAAATGGCCAAAAATGACTTTTCCAGACTGCCGTATCTGGAAAAATAACAACTGGGTTCGAAAAAAAACTATACAAAAAAAAAGGTTAGACTTTGAATTACACTTTCCAAAAATAAAATTATGTGGTCACCGCTTAAAATCCCATAGTAAAAGGGATAATAGTAAAGCAATGCACGCCAGCTGAGTAGCTTGCGCGGAGAGGGATAATGTAATACACAGCCTATGTCGGTCAACGGCACTCTTACCGCTCCTACCTCACATACACAAACGCAGCCTATCTAGGGAGGCTCCTTAATCAGTTTAGAGGATAAACATTGATACCGTCATGTTAAGTATTATGTTTTGGTCAGGTATTACCTCACGGAGCTATTCTGTCTTGCTTTGTTGTCAGTTTGACGTACACAACATAGTCGACGTGTTTCAACTGCTCGGGACCCTCCAGTTTCGTTCATAGCTCACGTGATGTTTCAGCTGCATAGATAGAAAGCCAGGAACACACTGGTCTCTACGACATTGAGAGCTTATTACTGTACGGTAGATATTGTTTACTGTGAATGTCCACCTTAGTACGTACGCTGAGCACAACACACGCATGTACGCAGTATTGCCTTCGCTCTAGGCTCTGTATCTCTGTGCAGATCTTCAAGTGCGTTTTGGGCATAACCGGTACGTTTTAGACACGTGCAACAAGACTTCTTTTTTGTTGCAAAAATCACTAAACTCAACAAACCATCTTCGAATATTCGACTTCCCAGACGCAGCAAAAGTTGTATGCAATACAAAGGTGGCCAACCCTATTATTTTCTTTAAGGCGAAAAGTATCAACTAGCATTTTCTGTGGGCTTCCAGGCCTAGATTAATTAAAACTACGTTCTAGGTACTGGTACTTTATGTTACATGGTTTCCGTTATTTTCAGAAAACGCTGTTTCAAATTTCAAGAGCGAGCTCATTGCTGCTTTTATCTTAAATTTAGGTGCTCAGGTGTCCTAAATGTTTCTTCTTAATTTTTTATAAGGAACCACTCGTCAGAGTTTGCCGGTGTCGTTCGAAAACAACCTGTATATATTTTTTACGTACGATAAATGTGAAGAAAATAAGTGCCCATGTCTATAAGTCACGCGATTTCGTTAGATTTTCTAGAAATTCGTAAACCAATATTCGTTACATGCAGTGAAGACGGAAATCGGCTCCCTTATTCGTAATGCATACAACGGTTTCAGCTGTATGGCCGTTTAGGGTAAAATTTCAATCTATATTGAACAAGGAAGTGGACTAAGGTGTCCAGATTGAGATGTTACTATAAAAACTTTGTTATGGACTGAAGTAGGAGTGAAGCGAGATAATCCATTCCACTTGTTGTAATGGACTAGAGTGAAGAATCCGTATTTATATTTTACTGTAAACAACGGACTGAAGTGAAAAGAAAACCGCAGGGCCAAGCTGCCGCCATATTACGTTGTGATACGTTGTGATTAGGTTGAAAATAATAACAACAAAACAAGTTATAATGCAACAGAAAGGGCTAATGGTACGCGTTTGTAAAATGCAACAACTTTTATAAAGCTAAACGGACCAACAAGACAAGTGGAACGTCTCGTAAATAAGTCCTTTATTTGGAGCAACTTGTTCTCTGCTTCGTATTGTTGACGATAGATTGCATTACTAAGTATTCAGTCCAGGTTGACTCCAACGTCGCTCTTACATACAGTTCAATTTGGATTGTAATACTTGCCATAAATATATTTCGTCAATCCATGTGTGCTATATATTCACTCCGAGTTGACTCCACTCCAGGTTGTCTGGATTGAAGTTTTACCCTAAACGTGGTATGTGAGTTCCGGTTCCAGTCCAAATACAAACCTGCCCCCTTCCACCCTCTTCATCCTCACCTAACTCGTTTCCAACTGAACAATAACGATGCGTGTGCGCCTTCTGTCCACGCTGCCTACTCTGCATAACGTAGGGCTGGTTTGCATAATGCAGCACAATCCTCAGCTGACGACGGACATTCGGCTTGACAAGCTACACGCGACTAGATACAACAGGTCGTTCGAGACGTAGAAGTATGAAACGGTATAAAGACCACATAACACGCCCATCACGCCTTACCCTAGCCCCTAAGCGCAAGTCACTGAATTGGCGTAAGTCTTCTCGCCGACAACTCGCCTATATGAGACATTCAGAGGTGACACTATCATTTATTAATTATGTAATATTAAAATTAAATTAATACTATACATGCCTACACCTTTTAAAAAATTCTACGCCAAGATTTTAATTCTTAACAAAGGGCAGTAAAAACACCTATTTTTCGCCATTTCCTGCCGCTAGAAAATATGCTTTAAGGAACAGTATATTGAAACTCTAATCCATATACACACGTGTGAGGTACCTTGCAAGCTATTCCTAAGCAGATATCAAGCATGTTCGATAGTCAGTTTTCGAATAATCGTGTAACGGCCGAAGCTCTGCGCACCACATTTGGTGGTCTGGACAGGCAGTCGCCTTATTACGGGGTATTTTTTAGCTCGCGGAAATCCTCAAATAAGTATTCGTACACGTTCTGTTATCTCAGAAAATATTCACAGAATTTAAAGGTAATAAAAAAACTGTGTAAAACTCATATACACTTCTGTATATATATATATATATATATATATATATATATATATATATATATATATATATATATATATATATATATATATATATATATATATTTTTAATAATATTGCGAGATGAAGAATGAATATATGTATGTGTGTGTGCTCATATTTTTTTTTTTTCGTGGAATATATAGCGTATTTTCAAAAATTTATAAATGTTTGTTACTTAAAGAAAACTGTTGTTTACATATGAGATACTGTAAAGTACCTTTGCCGCAAAGAAAATTTTTGCAAATATTAAAGGATTTTTCTTGTAAATGCAATAAATAAAAAACATACTACAAAAGTTTAAAAAGTTAAAGAATTTTTACAAAACTATTGAAGCCTTGCTCTGGCAATTATAAAAATGAAATATACTTCAAATAATGATAGCAAAAATGATAATATCAGACGTCTATTTTTTTTTCATTCAGCGAATAAAGACACAATCGCCTTATCAAACACTTAACAACACTGTGAAGTACGTACATTTAAAAATACTAAAATTATTATATTTCGATCATATTTTTTCCTTGTAATGTGCAGCTCCTTTCCCCTGATTGGTTACAAAGCACCGCAAACGTATAAAATCAGCTTAAGGTGACATATTATACAGGCTCCGTGTGTGTGTGTGGATAAAATCAACAGATAGTTAAGAGCATATGTAATCATCGCCCAAGCCATTCAATTGGCATTGAGTGTCTTTACTATTATTCTGTTTACTACAAGATTTCAAACGGTGACTATATCAGTTTATTTGGGGTTGGTGCTTATTGATATGTGTGTATATGTATATGTATGTGTGTGTGTGTGTGCGCGCGCACACACACATACCAAAATTGTATGGCCAGATAACTATTTGAAAACTTTGGTACTTGTTTATGACATATATTTCAGAGTAATTTTTCTGAAAGTATGAAGAGATGTGCAGCATTTTATATCCAAGGACCAGGATATCACACCCTGAATGCAGATATTATGAACGGGAGCCCGTAGGCAATCAGCGTGACCCGAAGGATGACAAGAAATGAGGCCCTACGATGGAGAAGAGCCGGAATGAGGGGAAAGGGGGGAAACGGGAGATCCCCGAGAAAACCCTTCGGCTAGCGAAATCGTCCGGCATGATTTCCGCACGCGAAAATCCAGGGAACAACCAAACCGGGGATCGGACCCGAATCACCTTCGTGGGAGGCGAGTGGTGCGACTACTCGGCTGCCGCGGCCCACAAATAATCGGTGCTATGCTGGAGAGAAATGCGAGAACATGTATTGATATTATAGTGGAGATAACTGACATATATATATATATATATATATATATATATATATATATATATATATATATATATATATATATATATATATATATATATATATATATATAT
>PNEQ01027821.1:0-25236 GCA_003012365.1 Medauroidea extradentata | reverse complement strand
TTCAGAGAGTAATGATATTGGAAATTTGTCAGTATTGACAAGTAGACAGAAACGTTATGTTTCATCGGGCGTAACTCTGTTTGAAATTGCCGCTAACCAACGTGTTCGATTCTTGGCGGGATAGCGGTCGATTTTCGGATACGGGAAACGTGGCGGTTGTTGCGTTGTCCGGTGGGTTTTCTCGGTTCACTCCCTGCTACGCCGCATGTGCATTCCACCGCTATTCCCTACTTATCTTACATTATTCTCACGCTGGCTCAAAAATCGCTGTTAACGACACAGCCTACTTTGTTTGGTCACGAAGTTTAAAAATTAGGAATCAAAGTTAAAAAAAATATTACTTTCCAAGAAATTAATTTTAAAGGTAACAATTTAAACTAAAAACTGCTCTACTTCAAAACTATTTTTAAAAATAATATTGCGAGATGAAGAATGAATATATGTATGTATGTGTGTGTGCTCATAATTTTTTTTCGTGGAATATATAGCGTATTTTCAAAAATTTATAAATGTTTGTTACTTAAAGAAAACTGTTGTTTACATATGAGATACTGCAAAGTACCTTTGCCGCAAAGAAAATTTTTGTTTACAAGTTAAGTTATAGTAATGGGTACAGGTAACAAAAGTTGTGTTGCTATTAAGATAATTTAATACAAGCTTTACGTTGAAAAATTATTTATCTTTGCTACGAAGAAACTATATTTATTATTTTCAGAGAAAACTATTTATAAAAAATGAGTAACACCAAACACAAGTTTCTCGAAATTTTCGTCGTTTTATTGCACGATTTCCTTACCGCAAGCTAAGTATCCTTAAAGTAAATCTTAACTTTGCTGTAAACAAAACGTTTTTACTGCGTACATATACAGGTTTCTATGCAGCAGTGTTCTTCCAGAAATTTTGCGTAGAATCATGTTTGTTTCGAAGAGTCATTTTTAAAATTGATGCATTGCGTAGAAATTTTTCAAACGAATAACGCAAAACCATTGGGGAGATGTCGAAGGCCATCAGTAAGTTTCCCATCGATACGTGAGAGACATGAAAAGTTCAGGGAAACTGGGAGTGTTTTTAGACACGCGCGATTACAAGGTTGTGGTGTATCGGATGAGACTCGTTGGTGGTAGCGTGCGGAGATGTATAGGTCAGTAGGCGTGGCCACTAGAAGATTACAGACGAAGACAGCAAAACGTCATGGTCGGTGGGAACTTTCTTCAAACTATGGTCTCTTTATTCCCACGGTCTTATTTTTCGTCGACAACAGAGAACTCATTGCTGCTCCCATCAAGTGAAGCTGTAGAGCATCAAAATTGCTCTGTTCGCAATCTGTGTGTGCGCCTATACATTTTTATATAGTTTATGTCTTGTATACGCCAATTTCCATATTTCTAATTTCAGAAGTTACGAACTTCCATACAAACTTTCATCGCGGTGCGCACGTGAAATAATTGTAGCTGCTGCCAAAGTGCAAAGTTATTGACAGATAAAAAATTAGGTTTCCACTGTGTTCGTGCCCGAAGGCGCATCAGAGGATGCGTTATGAACTTGCTTATGATATAGTTTAAAGTTGACACTCTTGATTTGCACGGAATTCTATCCCAGTACCTCCCGATCAGCAGGTACGAACTACGTAACCAGATTTATCGGCAATGCAAATTCGAACAACCTCACCACATATTGTCGGCGGTGTATAAGATTCGAACAACCTCACCACATTTTGTCAGCAGTAATCTTAAAAATTTAAAGTAAAATAATACCAGCCCAAGCACAAAGATGTTGTTCCAAATCTCTTATAGATACGGTTGTAAAGAGTAACACTGCATAAGTTATTTCTTGGTGGTAACACTTGCTTTTCGGATAAACAACCTTAAATAGTTTACAAACTAAGTTAACCCCGTCGTAATCAGTCTCTTCAAGGTCATCCAACATATTACAGGGTGTAGAAACGGTGTGCATCTCAATACGTAGTAACTAATTGTCAAATTTCGAATAATCCAGAAATTACCTTATACGCAATTACCTAAACATCATTTTGAAGTGAAAAGCGCCTCGGCAACGTAACTGATTATACATATAGAATTTATGAAGGATTATGTGAAAACATATTTAATTTTTTTGCTTCTTTGTAGGTCCAGTAAATTGAAAAATAAATTAAATTACTTTTTAGGTATTTAAGTAAGCGTCAAACTGAAAAAAAAAAAAAAAATCCTCGGCATCTTAACTGGTTTAAGCGCTACCATGGATTCTTTGAAAACAATCTTTTCGATTTTTAACCCCCTATAGTTTCGAACTTCGAAAAATCCTTTCTTATTAGGTGCATACGTCATAAGGGGACGCAGCCCTTAAAATGTCATGTTTCTAGATCGAACGGTTCGGCCTGTGCGTTGATTAGTCTGTGAGAGAAAGAGTGACCTCTAAAATGCCTCTTTGAAGTACAACCAGTTAATAGCACATTCTGCACAACGTATAAACAAAATAACTCCAAGATTCTGGTAAACGATTAAATGGACACAGTTCTAGGATCTACGCAATGTTTTAACACCTACAAAAATCTATTTGTGGACAATTAGGCGATGCAACCTTTATCATGCAAAAAAAAGTATGTACCATTAGTTCATCAGCAATTACGTGAATATTAACAAGGAGCTCGTAAAAACAAGCAGAAAAGGCCAGTGCCGTTTTCGCAATAACCACAGCCATTGTCGCAGAATAAATACTGAAGGAACATGATATGGTTCGAACGCAAAACACAGTTTGGCTCCAAATACTTATTTTTGTTAATATTTAACATCACACAGCCCGTAGAACCGTATCCATGTAATCGTTTACCAGAGTCTTGAAGGTATTTTATACACACGTTTTGCAAAAGTGGAATCAACTGGTTATACTTCAAAGAGGCGTAACACCCTTGTGATGCACCTTAGGCGGTAAGTCGTAGCCTATACTTGTTATCGTTTTATTATTTCGTGAGGAATACTCCTAATGAGTATGTCTTTCTATTTAAGAAACTTCATATATATATATATATATATATATATATATATATATATATATATATATATATATATATAGGATGTACAGAAACAAACGCACAATAAGCCCACCACGCGAAACCTGGACTAAATCGCTGACGAAAATATTAGTGGCAAAATTGTCATGCAAAATGACGCGGCAACACTGCACGGAGATAGTCCCCTCTTGCACTCCACGTGCAGGTATGATTTTATGTATGTCAGTCAGTAAACTTAGAATCATGTTTGGACTGCTCGAGTTTTTAACTTGCACCTATAATATGCAGATCAGAACAGTAGTAGTATAAGATAAGTCAGATATCTGTGGAGCGAAAGAGTGGGCTGACTACAGTGCTATGTTGCCACATTGTGCTAACTGAATGTCATCGTACAACATTTTGCCATTAACATTTTTGTCTCAAGTTTAGCCCAGGATTAGCGTGGTGTGCTTATTATGAGTTTGTTTCTGGCCATCCCGTATATAACATCTGAGTTGACGGGAAAGGATTTATTTCCCCGACATTTGAGCACGACAGTGCTGAACTCACTTGAGATCATAAGCAACTGTCCGAAATCTTAATTCTTCCCAACCCAGGGTACTCCGCCAGTCGGACGCTTCTTGGAAAGATGGTAAACTTGTTCTATTGATTTCCCTTCCCCTTCTCCGTGCCCTGTCGTGACGGTAAATGAGATCTAGAGTGGACGGATGAATCACAGTGATCGCGCGTGTTATGTGGTCGTGTAGGCGGGGCGAGGCGGGGATTACTAACACGCTGCTTGCAGTGTTGCCAACTGTATAAGATAAACCCTAAAACTTGCTTTAAAAATTAACATAAAATAACATTGTAAATAACAAGACTTATATATTATGTCGTACTTATCATGCAAACAAATATAGTTAATTAAAATTAACTACCGCCAGTTAATAATAATACATGAAAGTAATTAACAGAACATCATACAAATTATCTACGACGGAATGTGATGATGTTGAGTCGCGGTAGCTGATACAAAAAAAACTAAGACGAAAATATAATTTTAAATTTATGTAACGAGGATAGAATATAGCGGGAGTAACTCTATCCTTAAAATTAAAGTTAAAAATTACGTTTTAATAAAATAGCATCAAGATTGTTTACACACGGTTCAGAGTCGTTGCTTAATATTAAGTACCTTCAGAGTTGTTCGATTCAGAATAGTGTTTCTTCTCCTAAATTCGATGTACAGACAAACTGAAAATACTTTCCGACTTATTTTAATAAGATATCAATCATTAAAAAAAAAAAAACACACACTGCCTTAACTCAGCTTGTATATACTCACATCTAATATATAAAACTCTCGTGTCAAAGTGTTTGTTCCCATACTCCTCCGAAACGGCTTAACAGATTTCAATGAAATTTTGTATATACATTCGGTAGGTCTGCAAATAGGTTTTTATCTATTTTTATACTCCTAAGTGCTATTGTTTAGTCAATATTTTTAATTTAATAATTTTAGAACCCAGTCGATAACTGTGTAAGTGATAATTGATCAGTTATCCCCACGAGCTGATACCAGTCTATCCCCACTAGGTGTCGCTGCTCTATTATTATTTATTAATTTCTTTATTATTAGACCTCTTCCACTTATATACCATATCTTTACACACTTACAATAAGTTATTTGACAAAACAACGTTTGTTGGGGCAGCTAGTTTTACCATATAAACTACCGTTAGAAACCACCAGATTTAGTTTGAAAACAACAATGATGGTAATACTGGCCGCTTGTAACAACAAAAGGCGAACGACATCGCGTTAGTATTTTCCTGACTCACGAGACCGGAACGGACGTCTAGGGATAGATTTGCGTGGTACGGGAAAGTGAGGTGGGGAGAGGAAAAGGGGGCCTAGTAGAACATACAACTGCGTCCGTAACCGTCAATTACAGCGCGTACACGCATGTACAGCGTAAACCGTCAGTTGGCGTGTGGCCTCGCCTTCGTGGTTCGTGCTCGTACGTGCTTCAAACAAATCCCTATGGGAGCGACGGGACATAAGTAAAATAAAGTACTGGAAGTTAAGGTTGCTACCTATACCCCCAGAGTTCTAGTGGGAGCAAGAATGAGGGAATTTCATTTAGTTGAATTATTATGTCGAACCGACATATGCCGTGACAAACTTTTTTTGTTCACCTCGGTGCGGCACAAACTGTTACAGGTACGGCCATGAACATTTCGCGAAAATAATTTTGCCACACTTTGTTTCATTGCCTTACGTGCACATCTATAGTTCTGCTTCATGATTATTGGCAGTGTGTCTTTGTGAAGTGACGTCTGTCATTTGACTGGGCCAACCACAGTAAGGTCAATGCAACACCACAAGTCTGTGATTTGCGGATAGAGCCTCATCCAGTCACGGACTATGAAGCAGAATTGCAGATGTGAACGTAAGTAAGTTTAATTCTACTACAGGTTAGAAAGAAAATACGTTTTCTTATGGGAGAGCTTGGCACAGGGAAAATTTCTGCCACTAGCTTCGCTTCGATCACTAAGAGACCAGATAAATACGAAACCGTATTAAAATTAAATTTAAATGAACTCGAAAATTATATGTGTCATTTAATTTAATTTTCAAGTGACAAGAAACCAATTTCGCCTTTTAAATAGTAAACTTAAAAACTTAAAATTCAGGAAAGCTCTGTGATTGGTCAGTTTGGTGCATTAGCGATACCAGTTCTCAAGTGGCAGAAATTTTCCCTGTGCCAAACTTATAACATTGATCTTTCTAACCTGTAGTAGAATTAACCTTAACGTAAGACACTGAAACAAACTGAGGCAAAATTCTTCTCGCGAAAAGTTCATGGCCCTAGTCATAGGTAGAGGCACGAGTATTTCGTGTATTAATCTGGCAACAGCCTAGACTTCTCAGACCTATACACCAACTGGCCAAAGTCAAATATCCATTGGCTTCTAATCGTAACACGTGTTACCACCACGACTTGTTTCCACATTTATAAATGGCTTGCAGTCGTCAAAGATGTGTAGAAACACGTGTCGTCTAATCACAGGAGTAATGAAGTATACATTATTGGTAGGGCTCGGTAGTTTTCGCGAAAAGATTTTTGCAGCACTTTGTTTCAGTGCCTTACGTGCGCACCTGCATCTCTGCTTTGTGGTCAGTGATTGGATGCCGTAACATACAACGTCTGGAGGTTAAACCTGCAAATCACAGACGTGCTGTGTCACAGTTAACCATGTACTGATTGGCACAGTCAAATGAATAATAACTCTACATAAAAACACTCTGCCAATAATCATGAAGTTGAGCTGCAGGTGTACACGTAAGACACTGAAACAAAATGGGCCACAATTATTGGCATTCAACCTGACCTAGAATCAATACGCGAAATAATCTTGCCTCTAGTTATAGGTAGAGACGGGAAAAATTCACTGAAAAAAGAGTATAGTTGTAGGAACCTAACTTCTGTTAAAATAGGGACAACAAAACAGTTTGGTTGTTGGAACTACTCTAAGACAGTTCCGTCAACAATCTGTTTTGTAGAAGAAACAAAGAGCCTTGTTGCTTTTACACACCAGATGGTAACTTCTACAGAACAGATTGTTGAAGGAACTGTCCAGAGTAGTACCGACAAACAAACTGTTTTGTTGTCCCTATTTTAACACAAGTATGGTACCTGCAACTATACTTATTTTTCAGTGTTCGCGTGTTCAATATGTATTCAAGCAGACAACAACTGTTCATTACCTGCTCGCTGATACGGTGATATGGGCCTGCATTGAGATACATTTTTATTATTAGTTCAGCGATTTAACCTACACGAGGTGTCAAATAAGTCAAGGACCAATATTATGAAAGTGATGCGAACTTACAGTTGGTGGAATCCTAGCTTGTGCCTGAAAGAAAATGCGAATTTTTCAGGTCCCTAGTTTAAGGATCTTTTAGGCTGAAAACTGTGATCAAATTGGTATCCCCCCCTCTCTCTCTCTCTCTCTCTCTCTCTCGCTAGCTCTTTAAAAATAAAAAATAAACTCATATTTTTTTTCCACATGCAAAACTCCTGTAGCAATTTTTTTCTTATCTCAATGTGGAAAATGGTTGTGGTCCGAAAGTGATATCGTGAAAGGTAACTCAGTTCCACCGAATATAATTCAATATGCAACCCTCTCTCCGTGGTCTCGCCATGGTTCCTGGGTAGCCAGCGCCCTTAATTGCTGCGTTGTAACATTGCGACTGCTACAGGCGACCGATATCCTTATCCAAAAGTTGGGGGTATGGACAGGGCCATAGCTAGGATTTATGTTCGGGGGAGGATACCAACTTGAGAATTTTCCCAACACTATAAGAGGACATCGAACACACGTCACGAAGTGGGTGGTCCGGGGTCTTCCCCCGGAAAATTTTCGGTTTCAATGTGCAAAATTATGCAATTTAAGCCGTTTTTGTACCTACACATTAATTATAACACTGCTTATTTTTCCTTTGAGTAGTTTATTTTCATTTCGGGGTGGGTGGATATATCCCGATATCCCCTCCTCTGGTTACGCCCCTGGGTATGGAGATTAAGACTGTTTCTGAAGATAATAGCAGTTTCTTATCATAGCGTATGTCGCTGAAAGCTAGGCTTATAAAATTTCGAAATAATAACGTTCATCAATTGATTGATTGAAGACTGTGCCGGTTTTATCCTAAGGCATTATTATGACCCAACATCTGTAAACAAATAAGTACACAGTAAATCTCACTTTAATGTAAGTACTGTGAAGACAAGCACTTAGGAAAAAAAATTAAAAGCTCAGTAAGAATAATGTCTAGTTCCATAATTCATATTGTTATGAATAAATAACAAGAGCATCGCTATTGAAGTTGAAAATGTTTAATGTCTTTTGCAGGAAATCGAAAGTCACGCTGGGAAAACTTAACAATTATTTCACCAATGTAACTATCCTACTAGAATTATTTACTGCGCCGGAAACTAAGTCACGTATTTATGGCGTCATAAGGAGTTCACGAGAACAGCATTACTCCAGCAACATGTTTGCTCGCAAAGTTGGCGAAAACTCTTTTATATGATTGATATTTTGTATTTAGAATTTCAGGTTCCTGCGAATTTCAGTAAATGTGTGTAACGTTAACTAATGTGCCACGTCCTCTTTTAAGGTTAAGCTTGGTGCCAAATAACAGTAAGACAACAATATGGACCGTGCACAGTCACACAATGATCTTAGTAAAACATTATTTTTTTAAATTTTTTTTATAGATATATTAAAACACAAATGTTTGTGTCGGGAAGTGACTTCCATAATAAAATAACTTGATCTGAAACAATAATGTAAAGTCTTGTGTTGCCCGGGACTGAAACTCGTGTACATTGTAGCACATCGCAAGTTGGTGTGCGCACTAACTTCGCCACCGATGTGAAGACGGACAATATGAACATGTTTACTGAACTATGTAAAATAATTACTGAGTTCCAACTATGAGGAATGTAGGACTTTGTGTAGATAAATATTTTTCAAAACTAAATAAGAGAAGATTAATTTTTTAAAATTTTAAACTATGTTTGTTAGATTCGCGAATCCTTGTCCTCTGAAGCAAGTGGACGTGGCCAACCAACAAAAACACTTTTCAAAGATATTGAACACTAAAGTTGATTTTATATAACATGCAATAACAGTGTGTGTCCATAGATAACAACAAATTGCAGGACAGATGTTATTTAACTTTTTTTAAAAGTAAAATCAGTCCATAGACGACAGATGGTTCCAAAATCTCACTTTATTGTCATTGTTAGTTGGTCTGTTGTTGCATAACTCCGTCCAAGTATCCCTTGGTTCTAGAGCAGTTTCCTTCAAGAATATTCTACTTAGTCAGTTTTTAACGTTATTTTAATGCCCCCTACGCCTCTCAAATTCACTTTTTATAAGCGATCGATCACCACTTTAAAATACTCCGTCCACTATCATTAAACGGAATAGTGAAATATTCCAATATTAGTGTTCTTTATAAGCTAACAAAGCACGTTTTTCGAAAGAATAACATTCTGTACAAAACGTATTGCTAATGTTCTGTAAAATTGGTGCCCCAAATTTCGTTTGAATTTGTTTATTATTTTGCAATAAAGGCTATACGACCTATGACCTCGTTTGTTTGGAAACAAGCAAGAATAAATTCTTGGCCATTCCATCATGTAGGTCAGGCGGTAACTAAACTAAGAACCGAAACGCTCTAAGGACTAAAATAACCTGCCGTTGATCGATGGTGTGAATTATTTAAGAGTTCTGTTCGAGAAATCGATACACTGGGTCATCGATTACTAGGACAAGGTGAAGTTCTTCTCACGCATTTCCATGTCTCAAACTGTCGATGGCTTTCTTTGCATGGAGTTTTGTAATGAATCGGTTGTTAAATGGTAGGGATATAAGGATGATTCATTAAAAATAAAGTATACTACTCAAGTAACATGAATTATAAATGCGTCTGAACAATTGTCAAACCTATATTAAAGAACCCATCAGCTACTCGGGTACCCGCAGTGAGGAAATATAATTGGTACATTCTTGACTAACAGTTTACTTAGTCTACGTGACTAATAACCCAAGCTTGCTGATATAAGTGCTGCGATTACTTGGCAAATGTAGTAACGTCGAGAAAAGACAAAACCAACATAACATAATGTTTTGAAAACAGACACTTTATTTACAGTTACATCACCAAACTGAGACGTGACAAAATAGCGTACAGAAATAATTTCGCATGTACTAAAGGAAGTTGTCGGCAAATGTAAGTCAAATTCGTCTCCACGCTTTGTTGAAACAGCTGACAAGAATACGACCATTGGTAGATTTTCCCGCTGAGATAAATAATGTAATCTAATATATTTATTCGCTAAAATGCGTCACGTGTTAAAACATTTACCTTGGTTTTAAATGTAAGGGGCAAAAACAGTAACTTATCAGAATTAATTTTTTTCAGTGGGCGAGCTCATGTTTATACTGCCCAATTAATCTCCACTGTGCATCCATGTGACAATGGCATAGTAAGTTAAATTTAAAAAAATATTTTTAAAAAGTCAGTTGAATTGGCAGGATAAGGAAACGTTGCACGAAAATATAACCAAGAGTTAGATAATTTAAAATTCTTAATGTGAACAGTGATATTTATTAGTTTTGACATTTTGCGTGCTCTCGAACAGCACAAGGCCTTGGAACACGGGTGTGGGGGGGGGGATGGGGGTGTTGGAGTCGGCCAGGAAACCATCCCAGCATTCTCCTGGAGTTGATTTTGGAAAACCCTAGAAAACTGAAATCAAATGGCCGGGAGGGAGGCGGGTATCGAATCATGGTCCACCCGAATGCGAGGCGAGTGTTTTACCACTGCTCCACCACGCTCGGTGGTGTTCTAGTACAGGAAACTTTCCTGTACTTTGGTGCAATGCCACCCATGAAATACAGAATATCGTGGTTGTTTTGAAATGTGTATAAAGCGGCTTTGGATGCGGTACCTTCAAGTTCACTGTATTCCCTCTTTCGAGCAGTGCCAGCAAGTACGAGAAAAAGTTTGCCCCGAATAGATGAGCCTTCTCTCCTACTACATATCTGTCGTTCCGGCCAACACGAAAGACCGAACAAGGGGAGAGTAACTTCAGTAATGTTGGAATGAAGACGGGAGTTTCTTGAGAAAATTACCGTCATACTCCGCACACATGAGAACACTCACCTGGAAAATTTTCGCTGCGTGTGTTTACGATCGAACCGGGAACCATAGGATTGTGAGGCGAGTTGCTATAACCATGAGCCAAATGAAGGTGTATTTTGAATATTTTCATTAAATTCCCACAAGCCAACATTATTATTACTACCTACAACGTTACCATCATCATTATCTTCATCAATATCGTCATCATCGTCATCGTTGTAATAATAATTATTCAATTATTTACGAAAATATTGAAGTGCTAGCCAAACAGTCTTACCAGACGACAGGCGGTAGTCACTACATTAAATATAAAAACAAAACATTAATTCCGTAAGAAATAATAAACCTTGTGAAATTTTACAATAATAAGTTTGCAATATAAGTAAATTGTTTTGACATAGCATCATATCATATTGCAGCAGTATAGAAATAAATACAAAATACTAACAAATTTCATCTATATCTAACCAATTACATCTAAAATTGTTTTGAGACAAATACTTTTTTTTATTAAATGGATCCAAGGATAAACAAATTTTTTGACATGTTCAGCGATAGAATACTTTTCCAGATTTACCAGAACAGAAAATATCAGAGCTTCTACTTCTGTAATTTGGAATTTTCAGCTAAAAATGACTTCAGGATTTCCTTATAATCAAAGACAGAAAAGAAACTTTCCAAAAGAAATAATTCATCAGTAGCAACTCTTCTTTCCTTTAAAGAATGTGTATTATATTTATTTAGAATCTCACTGTTACTAAAACAAGTCTCATCAACGTGGCATCTTTCATATAATATTTTAAAAACTTTAATCTGTACATATTCAAGACGCTTAGTCTGTTTCCGTGATGGAATTCCAAACAACAGAGTAATATTCTAGTTTATATCTAACTAATGAATGAAACAAACATAGCAGATAGTCACCATTAAAATATTGTTAAGTGATGTGAGAAATTAAGCCTACAGTTCTTGATACACTGTTGACCAACATGTCAGTGAGTTGGTGGTGGAACTGTAATTCTGTAACCAACAATATTCCTAGGTCGCGGACGGCTGTCACGCGCTTGATTACTGTCTGTTTTATAAGGAATAATAATAATAATAATAATAATAATAATAATAATAATAATAGTAATAATAATAATCACTACCATCACTTGGCAAAGGCTTGTGTATTGGTTGATACTTTAATTAAAATACTAATTATTTTCATGTAACAATAATTATTACTGACATTATTATATTACAAAAATAAGTTAAATATTTCAAAGTATTTAATGAAGAGATGTTTACTTGCTCGTATTTTGCGTCAAACAAAATTTTTGCGTCTTATTTCTTCAGTCTACTATATTCTACTTGGGAATTCATTTTGTGTTGTTTTGACTCTGTTCTTGTCCTTGTGACGTCTTCTGGGATAAGACTGCATTCCTATCAGGACTTATCTGTATGTTTTATGTCTGTTGACTACAGCTTACTGGTTTTTCTTCCCTTGTTTTTTGTTTTATTGTGGGTATTTCTGTAACACTGCAACATTCGCCTGCAATGGCGTATGTAAAAAAACTGTTATGTTTATCAAAATGTTGTATTGAAGCATAGCAAACAGTCGACGTTTCCCACGATTAATCAGCTTCCCTAGTAATTTACTTTTACAGTAGCCTCCATAACCTCAAACACTATAAAACGTTGGTTTATTTGATTGCTGTCAATAATGTGTCGAAAATATATTCAGCAATATCGTTTTCAAAACAGGTTTTCACACACGTTTAAACATGAGTTACGTAATTTATATTCCGTGGCCTTGTGACATTTTCCTTGCAATGATCGCTAGTGCTGTTCTTGTTCACGCTGCAAAAATCGTGTGACTTGTCTGTCGCCCACTCACGACCGGCCTTCTCGCTTCACAACGTTTACTGGTTGACTCTACAAGTAGATACCATACGCCTCCAACTTACCTACGCGTGAATGAATGGTGATCTAATGAGATGAAGTTTATCGAGTTTCATTATTCACGAAACTCATTCACCAGGATTACACGTTCTTCCTCATTATTCATCCCTACTTATTCCTGTGATAAATATCGAGGTCGAGTTTTATAGAACTAGCTTTAATCTTTGTCTGTGTTGGTAAATTTTCACGAGATATTCATGGCTCTGTTATTCGAACCTCTCTGTAGTATATGAGTCTATTGGTATCAAAAGGAGCTATCTCCACTGTGCTAAAATGTACAGTAGAAGTCATTTTTATCTATAATGCATTTCTACTAAATTATATCATTTTTGTTGAATATGTAAGACAATACCCAACCTGATAGTGTGGGTAGAAATCCATTAGATAAAAATGACTTCTAATGTACATTTTGGCACAGTGGAGAGAGCTCCCTTTGATACCAATCGCCTCACATAGGAAGGTATTAGCAATCAACTTCGTGTTATATGGCCAAAGCCAGCGCAGTATGAGAACGAAAGATGCGTTGCTATAAAATATCTTGATGGATATTCCAGAAGAAAATATATTGTTTACAAATCTTTCAGAATGAACTACGTATTGCAACAGCTGACGGTTACACAGCACTGTAATAATTAATAGCCTGACTCTATCATAATGTGTTTCAGCACCATAAAAGTACAGATCTTGAGAAGATTCCTCCACATAGCGCTAACGTAATTCATGGGTTACTTTGTTGTAGCAATAACTGCTATGCCAACTCACATTGTATTTTTTTTTTTATCTGGAAACAGTAATGAGTTTTAAGAAGACAATATATTTTAGACACTATATAACGCTACTTCGTTACATTAAACGTATCACCAGTTAGGCATTATTCCGAAACTTTTAGGGAAAGCAACGAAACAACAAAACAAATCTTGACATGGTGCCTGTAAAAGTCTCGCAATATCAATAGCGTCTGTACACAGTCATTAGTGGATCAATTTTCTTTCATTCTGCCTTGACCTCAACCGATATCCAGATTTACTCTCTGTGAGCTTATATTTAAACTGCAAGCAATGAAATCACATTGATTACAAATCAATTTGTTGTTCTATTATTTTGCTAATGAACTAGCGTTGTCTCAGAATATCCTATTGCAAGTTTAAATGAGTACAACCTGGTTTTGCGTTGTTGAGTGTTTATGCATACTGATAATGGCCGTTCAATTTTCTGAGTGCTTACACTGCCACGAGAGAATTAAACGAATTCTTCTGCTCTACAGCTGAGATTCAGTTGGTTAAGGGCTCCGCCTATCTACGCGTTAGAGGCTCAGAAAAGACGGAGACATAAGGGCGACCTTGAAACTCGCATCAAATACTGCATTGCCTCAACGATCTAAGCTCTGAAATAGCGTGCAATATTCCCGCCGAACCGATTTTACTATAACAATAAGCGGTGGCCATATAACTTTCTTGGTGGAAAGTCTGTAGCAAAGATCAGTGCACATTGCAATCTGAGTTTCACGTACATTGGTTATTACAATTTGAAGCACTGCTGTCTGCCATGTTGGAGGGCTTAGAAAAAGTGTTTTTTATGAGCACAGTGTATTAAGAATAAGGTTCCGACCTTGTCTGAGATGTGTTTTCTTTTCGTACGTTGGCACAATGGGTACATGTGGAATTGTTTTGTAGGCAAAACCTGTTTACGAAAACACTGCTACGCATTTAAAGCGTGAGGCACGCGGCCGACTATTCTCTTTTTGACGAAACTATTATATCTGTATATGTACGAAAGTAACAAA
This sequence comes from Medauroidea extradentata, assembly GCA_003012365.1. Taxonomy (NCBI): domain Eukaryota; kingdom Metazoa; phylum Arthropoda; class Insecta; order Phasmatodea; family Phasmatidae; genus Medauroidea; species Medauroidea extradentata. The sequence continues at coordinate 10,798 of PNEQ01027821.1, read as the reverse complement.
CACTTCAAAATATGTCGCTACAGTTTAAAAATTCTGTACGTTTATTAGAAACATTAAACAACAAATTTAATATACCACTTTAAAATTTTTTAATATTTTACAGATAAACCATGCATGAAAGGTAAAAAACGGGAGGTGGGCCCCATGCCCCTCTTCTCCTAAATCCGCCTCTGAACACGACATAATAATATACGTTATTCAAGAATTCATGTTCCGTTCGAAGTTTAGGTAAGGTAATTGTGATGTACGTCCCGTCGACTTCAAAGTTAACCTACCTATACTATGTAGTCGGTACATAATAAAAACAATAAAACGAAAAAGGAAAGTAAAAACAGACGAACAAATAAAGTGCATGAAAATGGCGACAATGATGGAAAAAACAACGAGGACAACACAAATGGACACAGCGATAGAAATTGTTATAAACAAGACAACTCAACGAATATAACAGACGATAATATTCAACTCTTATCGTGCTTCATCATTTTATGTAAGTACAGATTTCTGCGACTTAGCAACATTCACTACCGATGGTGTAGGTACAGTACATCTAACAAAACACTTCAGTTTGCCATACCCCCCACCCCCTCCCCCTGCAAAAATATATTGCAAAGATCTTAAGCGTATACGTCTTATCCTGTAATGTAACAGGATCTTCCATTTAGACAGGAAACTGATTGCTTAGCATTTTGAACGGTTTCATTTAAGTATTTTCAATTCCCTACTTTTTTTTCGGCATGGCATGGTCAACCATAAAAATTATAACACCTAGAACTTAGATTTTCAAACTTCAAGTAGCAAATATATTTGCAGGCAAAAATAACTTCCACCGCAAGTATAAATACCGGAATAGTTTTGTAGCTTGTAATTAATAGCAACATATTATCATTTAATAAATTATAACAGTTTAGAGTGATTTTATGGGTACCAGTAAATAGATAATAGCTTCAACTACGATGTTAAGTCCTTGTGCCAGCCAGTTAAGCGTTCCCTTGACTCTGTGCTTGTAAAAAAAGCACAGCCGCAGGTAGACGGGTTCTGTAACGGTCAGGTGACATAAAATAAAACAAGAACGTGAGCCGTGGCATTGAACCAAACGAGCTGCGCAGCGACGTAAACCGACCTCGCCACGGTCTTACGTCACCGACGGGAAAGGAGAAAGTCAAATCCATTTCCCTGCCTTCGGTACTGGCTCGTGAGCAGCACTTGCGTCTCGGGAGCATAGAAGTGGTTGTTTGTTCGGCAGTGATCGGGAAACGTCGTCAGGGTTCGAGCCGCCACCCCTCACGTGTCTCGTTCAGCGCAGACCTCTCCCCATCCTTTCTTTAGGCGCTTATGAAAATCCGCGCGGATAGGGTATGTCAGTCAAAATTTCCAGTTTTAGGTGTTTGTAATTTTGCTCTAGGGCAGTTTACTCGTGTTCAAAGTTTTAACGAATGACGTATCGGTCAACTACCGTCAAGCAGGGTGACAGCAGGGATGACTTTGTACCACTCAGAATCTTTTATTTTTAGGTTGAATGAAAAAGAAAATAAGAAACTCAAATTGAGTATTAAAAGCTATATAACTAAAACATCCATTGGAAATTTTAATTTATCTACTAAACAACCACAAAATAAACATTGCAAGTGGTAAAAATCATCCGCAGTTGGCACAAAGTAACCCCACTTGACGGCACTGAAACTAATATTATACTTAAATATAAACAAAATATATGTAAAGAAAGCACTGTGGATGTAGCATTAAAAAATATTTATCACGTAGACAATGAGTAGGCTTCCTTTAGATTCCAATCATTTTAAAACCTCGTATAACATTGTAGGTGGTTATCAAATCCTGGAAATCACCAAAACCTGGTCACATGACTGAAGTAACCTACCATATTCCAGTGAGTGTTTAGATGAGTATAAATACCAAAAAATTTTGTTCACTTAATCGAAGGACGGTTTTCTTAGGTTAGGGAACTACAATAACAAATAATGTAGTTCCCTAACGTCACAAAACTGTCCTTCTACCAAGCGAACAAAATGTTTCGTATTTAAACAAACCTAAACTAACTTACACTTATCTTAATTGATATAAACTTATCTAAACCAACTGTCACAGGAAAAGGGGAAAAGAGGTCTGTGCAGAACTGGGGGCGTGAAGTGAGGCGACTAGAATCCTGGCGTAGTTTCCCGATCAGTGCCGAACAAAGAAGCACTTTTATGCTCCCGAGACGCAAGTGTGAGCAGCGAGTAGTGCTACTATATAGTTGGTCTGGGTCGCGACCCTGCCTGCCACTTACGCCTGGAAGGGCACTCGGACGGAGTGCCGAGTCACCGAGCGTATCCGTGCCAACCACGTGGGCGACACGGCTGTCGGCCGCTCACGTTAGCGATGCCAACGTTACTACGCCTGTCGGCCGCTCACGTTAGCGATGCCAACGTTACTAGCGTAGCTGGAGAAAACGAAACTATGTTGTAGTTTACAGTGGATATGTGGTACCTTCCAAATATTTATATTTCCTACTGCCTTGAAAGTTTACAAACTTAATTTTATTCTCAATAATCAAGTTATCTTTTAAAGTAAAAAATAAACTAACACGATTTTAAATACTTACATAAGCATCATTCTGACGCGAACAACACTCAATATCTCTACTGGTTAGACAAATATCATGGGTTGATGTAAAACGAATGTTGTGCTTTTTTACCCTTTCGGGTGTCGAATTTCGAAATATTTTTAATTCACATCTTAGACACTTGTATAAGTATCCCATTGAAGTGAAAATCACGACACTAGCCCGTTCAGTCGAATCAAAATCGGTTATTCATTAAAAAAAAAAAATAACACACATGACCACTGCACAATACTGAGAATTCGAATTTCGAAAAATCTTAAAAGTGTTTTGCGATTATTTCTGTAATCATCATCCTGAAGCAAAACTTCGACGAGTTCGATAGATATCTATGATATATCTAAAACACATTCAAGGTCTTTTCACCTCCTAAGAGAGCGAATTTCGAAAAAAAAAACTTAAATTACATTTTAGAATACTTGCGGACGTGAAAAACACTACAATAGCCCGCTGAGCTCAAGATATATAGACGATTAATTGAAAACACATTTCACCACTTTTCAGCACTTTTCACCTCCTTTGGTGGGTAATTTCGAAATTTCGTGAAATAACATTTTAGGTATTCAATTAAGCTTCACTTTTAAACAAAAATAACCTCGCTATATAAAAATCATTGGGATATATATATATATATATATATATATATATATATATATATATATATATATATATATATATATATGTATATATATACACATCGATCGAGAATCGAAAACACAATTTATCCTTTATTTTATCTCTTTGGGACCGAATTCGGAAAATATATTTTAAGTGAATTCGGGATATTTACAAAAGCATCAATCCGAAGCAATGAGCATTTCGATATCTCGATTGGTTCGATAGATATGGAGGAATAATAGAAAACATATTTCACGTATTTTCACCCCCTCAATTAAATAATATTGAAACGTTTTCATAGATATTTGTATACGTAACCATTTGAAGTAAAAATCACGGCAATAGTTAATTGTATTCCAGTGATATAGACGATCTAAAAAAAAACACATTTTGTCCGTTTTTACTCCTCGGGGGACGAAATTAAAAAAAACCTAAAACTATTTTTTGGGCATTTACGTAAGCAACATTTTGAAGTAAATACCAACTCTCTATCCCGAAGGATTCGATAGATATAATTAGTTAATCGGAAACACATTTAAGTGTTGAATTTCGAAAAATCCTTAAATTGTCTAATATGCATTTTTATGTGTGTCCTATTAAAGTAAAAATGACGATGATAGGCCGTCGGGTTCGAGCTCTATCGACGTATCTTCGGAAATACATTTTACACTTTTTCACTCCCTTAGAGGTCGAATTTTGATAAATCCCTTCTTTTTGCTCCCCTACGACCTGACGGGAAACCACACAAAAAATTTCATGATTCTAGGTCCAGCAGTTTGGGCTGCGGTTTGATATGTCAGTCAGCCAGGGTTCTCTTTTATATATATATATATATATACACACATACATACATACTAGCCGGCCGGCTGCAGCGTTGCCCGCGTGAAATTATGTAATGTAAACAGCAACTCTGGATAAAATATGTGATGAAGGCATTTAACAGCTAGCGTACTCAATAACAGTGAACTATAACTGTCTTAGCTCAGTGTAAAGACCGCGCGCAGTATGCTCGTATGATGTCATAGTAATTCTCATCGCAAAGTCTTGCACGGGATACGAACCCGTAACCCCACCCTTTCCACACCACAAACTTTATACAATCCTGAGTGAATGTTAAAGGCAGGCCGTGAGAATTATTTCGTATGTAGTGGCTACAGTCCAAAGAGGTTTTATTTATGAGTTGGATGGCAAAAAGAAACGAATGTTGAATTATTTCTCCGTGATCATTCTCTTTTTTCGGGAGACTGTAACATTTTACTGCGTTTCACCTACTTACTTTTCGAATTTCATAAAAACCTGAATTTGATTTGTAGATATTTACATAAGCTTCTTTCTTACCAAAAAATCATCTCGATATCTCAACGGGTATTAGCGGTACATATGATTATTTGAAATCACATTTTAATTTTTTTAACAGCTTTCAAGGACGAATTTCGAAAAATCCTAATATTACTTTTTTTTTTTTTATATTTACGTAAGATTTATTTTAAAGCAAAAACCATTTCAGTATTTCCACTGGTTTAGGAGATAAGTGGGATTAATAAAAATAACCTTATATTTTTTTAAGAGCTTTCAAGGACGAATTTTGAAAAATTGTAAAAACACTTTTTAGATATTTACTTTAGCATCATTTTAAAAAAATCACATCACTATCTGAAATGGTTTAGGAGAAATCACGGATTAATGAAAAACACATTTTACAGCTTTTCGTCCCCTTAACTTTCGAATTTCACAAAGTCAAAAAATTTGCGAATATGCATTTCTTTGGGCAATATTATGAAGTTAAAAAATGTATGATACCTTTCACGGTTAATGAGATATCGAGGATTCTTTTAAAACACAATTCATCCCTTTTCACCCCTTAATTATCGAGTTTCGAAAAATCATTTCTTAGTGGGTGCCTACGGGGCAAGTGGAAGCTTCCCTCAAAATTTCATGGTTCTAGGTCCAGCGGTTTGGGCTGTGCGTTGATGAGTGAGTGAGTGTATCAGGACACGTAATTTTATATATTAAGATTGAAATAGTTTTCATTAAGGTACCATTACTGTACCAAGTTTTATTCAGAAAAATAATAAATTGTACGTATTGTGTCTTTGAGAAAACGAGGGAGAGAGAAGCAGGTGCAGAGAGTGTCTGGGGCCTCACCCCCACCCACGCTCAAGCCACCCCCCTAGCTGCTAAACAGTAGGGAAGGGGGTCCAGCCAATAGTTTTGTAGGTTGTCATTGTATTGTAGTTATTTAGTAATTAAGAAATCATAAATGTTAACAAGCAAAGGAACCGTTTTATGTAAATGGATGTAGATAGCACAGAGAAATTAAGGATTTATTTAATAAATACGGTTCTGGCCGGAATTGTTGTCCTCGAGAGGCGGAGTCATAGGTTGAAACCTGGCTTCTGACTGGCCCAAATCGAACCGGAGCTTGAAGGCCAAGTGACGAGGGTTTTTGTGGCACGAATGAGAAGCCAAGCAAACCGCGGTAACGGTGGTAGAGACAGACGTCGCGACGTCATAGCGAGCCACGAAAGACGGCGCACCCGGTGCTACCATCGGGCGCCGGAGTTATGCGTCGGGACGCCTTAGACGGACAGTCATTCGTCGACGAGCCGCGAAAGACGTCGGCGAGCCACGAAAGACGGCACACCGGGGGCTACCACCGGGCGCCGGAGTTAGGCGTCGGGACACCTTAGACGGACAGTCATTCGTCGACGAGCCGCGAAAGACGTCGGCGAGCCACGAAAGACGGCACACCGGGGGCTACCACCGGGCGCCGGAGTTAGGCGTCGGGACGCCTTAGACGGACAGTCATTCGTCGACGAGCCACGAAAGACGTCGGCGAGCCACGAAAGACGTCGGCGAGCCACGAAAGACGGCGCACCGGGTGCTACCACCGGGCGCCGGAGTTAGGCGTCGGGACGCCTTAGACTGACAGACGTTCATCGACGAGCCGCGAAAGACGTCGGCGAGCCACGAAAGACAGCGCACCGGGTGCTACCACCGGGCGCCGGAGTTAGGCGTCGGGACGCCTTAGACTGACAGACGTTCGTCGACGAGCCGCGAAAGACGTCGGCGAGCCACGAAAGACGGCGCACCAGGTGCTACCAGCGGGCGTCGAACTGGGCGTCGGACGCCGTAGCAGAGATAGACGCCGTCGAGCCGCGAGTGTGATTAAGATTTCGTCAAGCCGCGGAGTATTGTGGGCCGAGGTGCCATCATCATCGTCGTTGTTTCGGGCGTCGGGACGCCACTGATTAAGGTATCGTCAAGTCAGGAAGTACGTCGGGCCGAGACACCTGCGATTGGTAACTGTAGAGACCTTATAAGACGAGGCAGTTGCTATTCTAAGTAGTAGTCGGGGTCACCGTGCACGCGACAGTTATCATTAAGAGTCGTACCGATAATTCTGCGATAGTAACGGCCTGCCCCGAGAGGACAGTAACGACGTGCTATCCGGGAAAAAGACTTTCTAAGCTTTCATTGCAGTACCCTAGTGGCCAGAACTTTCAAACCATCAATCAATAATAGTCAATCAAACATCCGCAGAAAGTAAACAAGTTAATGAATAAAGAGACGGACCGTCGTAATATGAATGCTATTCCTAAGAAGACTTCACTCACACACTTGAGCAGTTTTCAAATAAACTTTAATTGAATGCAGTTATGCAGAAGGGAATTTATCCACAAATTACTGGAGCTGAGATTTTCAAGATTAAAGTTTAATGTGTCCGTATAAACTTCGTAAAAACAGCTTTCATTGGCCTCTTTTTTTATTAAATATGATTTAATACTTGTTATTTTTTACGATATATGTCTTACCTTATTCTTATAATTGGAATGATTATCTCAAAATAAATTACTTTGTGGACTGGTTCCGTTCTGCATAACTCCATCCAATTATCGGTCTAAGTTCTGCGCACCGTTTAGCGGCTCGGCCAGGCGACTACTGTTAAGTTGATTATGTATAATCTCATCATGTTGGTATCACTACTTATTAAATCTATAATGCAGAAATTTAAAACGAAATTATACGGTACATAAAACCATGAGAGTAAATGTGTTTAACTTTTGCATTTATGGGTTGTCCTCTAACATTTGCAATTATGTCTGCTTGTCGCAAAGTTTATGGTGTTCTGACAATCATGCTTGTGCTCAAGTAAAGCAATGTACTAATGAGCTCAGATCAGCTACACAGCAGCGGTCTATTAGAGCAGCAAAATTCATTGAAGTTGGTGGTGGAGTGTTTGAACATGTTTTGTGTGGAAATGTACACAATTAACAAAACATAAGATAACAGTATCGTGATTTACCGTCACCTGCACATTTCCCGTACCTTGTTGTTTTCATTCGGTTTCTCTGAAACGGTTAAGAAGTGTGCATATATGATTATTAGAAACATTTTGTTCAGAATCACCAGTACTATCATCCCTCAAAGCATGTACCTTTCCTCCCGACTTATCCTGTATAGCTCAATAGTTTTTACATATACGAGGTAAATATTCTGTACTGTTCGTTAGTTCGTTAAATCCAAATTTCCAACATGCCGCTACTTAATTTGCAACCGTATATCTTACAGGCTTCGGATAATTGTTAGCAAAGTACAGAATTAACACAATAAATTTAAGTCGTAAAGCATTTGAAAAAAAATAATTTCAAAATGTTGTTTCGACTTAAATATTTCAATTATTAGTACGAATATTACGGAATGGAAGAAGAATACTTAACATTTAGGAGATGCAGTTGTCTGATCTAAGAATGACAAACGAACTAGGCGAGAGAAACCATCAAAATAATTACTTGTAAAAATAATGTATTTCCATATTAAAGTCACTTACATGGGAACCATACTATATGTATGACTATCAAAGACTAAAAGCGCACGAATGTAGACGAAGAAGTTTATTCCAGGAAGTTAAGAAAACACATTTAGAAGTTTTAGCTGCAGGCCTGAAGAGTTAGTTGGCTCTCCACATTCCTAACAACTTGGTCACCCTGTTGTCTAGGGCGGGGTGTAATCGATGTGATTCTATGTATCATGGTTTCCATTCTCTTCAGGGTGTTCTCGAAGCGGTTATCTCTATCGTCGCCCGACACTGCGACCGCTCGCACAGCACGCCAAGTTGATGGCCCTCTTGCAGATTCAAACTCCAGTGCTCTGGCCAGGGCATCCTGCATAGTCCTTGGGGCGGCCAAGCGCACTGCTTGGCGCACCTCTACATCGGCGATGGCATCGATGAAGAAGCCAACTGCTATTATGTCTCGTGCCTGTTCTGGACATCCCTCGAGCGACAAATAGGCGAGTCGCACAATGTTCTGCCACAATTCTTGCAGTGGCTCCCCTGACCTCTGGGTGCGGCTCCTTAGTTGGGCATGGTGGGCATGTCTCAAATACTTGTCTCCGAAGCGCAGCTCCAGGGCAGTAACTAATGTCGAGTATTCCAGACGTTGTTGTTCTGGAAGCGACTGGAGTATACTGAGAGCAGGTCCCCTCAGCACAGCTGCAAGATAGTAGGCACGTTGCTGGTCAGACCAACCATTTATGGTTGCTACAATTTCGAACTGATTTTGGTACTCTCGCCGCGGAGTCTGGCCATCGTAAGGAGCAGGCTTGACAGAAATCCCCTTTCCAATGTTCGATGCAGGCACACTAGATACTCAAACATGTTGCAGCCCATTTTATGCCTTGTTGTGAATCACACTACAGCCTGGTTCAAACTTCGTGGTCTTCTTTTCGCCGTCTTCAGGTATTGATTCAGCACTGACCTTGTCTTCTCTGTTAACAAGAGGGCCACATCCCTTACCATGGAGAAGTTCTTGACACTCTCCTTCCTCAGCTCATCCATTTGTTGCTGCATGCTATTTTTCACATACGCAATCTCTGTCTTTACTCTGCCTATTTCTTCCTTTACACTGCCTACCTTCTCGTTTAAGCATCTATTTCCTGGTACACCATTTCTTTAACACTATCTACCTGCTTATTTACATTTTCATTTACACTATCAATTTTCTTATCAACATTTTCATTTACACTATCAATTTTCTTATCAAAATTTTCATTTACACTATTTACAAGTTTACTAACATTCTCAATTTTCTTATCAACATTTTCATTTACACTGTCTTTGACTGAATTTATTTGGCCACTTATTACCTCAATGAAGGCCTTTAGTGCTTCTATTTCTGCTGACATACTTCTTGTAATCATTCACATTTACAATTGCAATTTACACTTAAAATTAACAAAGTGGCTCAATTAACTAAATAGTAATGTGTGCAATGATTTAATTTGCAGAATTAATTATTAAATTAAATATATGCCTCTATCCCACTTCTGACACCAGTGTCACAAGTTTAAGCAGAAACTTTATATGTGGGCAATTCCCATGAGTTCTTTTGGGATAGAGGTCTCATAATTAGAAATAAAATAGTTGAATTAAGTTATTGATTTACTAGCTCACAAAGCTTACAAAAACACAAAACAACAAATAACTATAACTTTCACAACACAATTACTCCTGTGTCACAAATACGTTAATTAACTTTGACAAATAAAGCACAACAAATGAATACCATCAATTAATTAAACACTACAAATCACAATTAAATTCAGTCATATATCCAATCAACAGTCTCTCAAATAGTGACAGTATACAACCTTAATAGTCCGCAGTGGTGATGAATCGCCGTGTGCTGCGCAGCACCCCGAGTGCACCGCTGTCTTCACTCTCTCTTGAGGTCTTCGGTTCGACTCCCGTCGCGCACCTCCTCTTCGCTCGTCAGCCCACTGCAGCAGTCCTCTTGTTTCGCCTAACACTGCTCCGAAGGTAGCCGCCTGCCGCATCACAGCAGACTATGATGTCACCAAGATGTCTTCACCAGTCTCTCTCCACAAGCATAGCACCTTCCTCTAGCACGACCAATAGCGAATTCTCCTCAAATTTGTCGATTCAGCCCTTATATACTAGGCGAAACAGTAGGGGAACCACCGCATTACATGGGTCCAAAAATAGATATTTCATCATGTTTCGGGCGTGACTTGAGTCTTGTAGGCCACCTCGTAGGCTAAAAGCGCAGTTGGGACAGGTATCTATGACGTAGTTTCGACGTGACTTCCATCACGTAGCCGCCCAGCTGGTTAGTCATGGGCTAGCCCACCAAGTGTTACGAAACAGCTGCCGACCACCGGCCCCCAGGTACATGGCACGCAACAGTATGTATATTATCTGCATGAACATTCACAGTGTGAAATCAAACAGTATGCTGTTTTCAGTCGAGCAGACCTTATCTTGTGTGACGGTCCTATTTTATTGATACTTTTATATATATAAATTAATGTGGTTTAGGTTAATTATGATGATTGATTGTAAGGGGCCTTTATTGTCATATGTAACATATTGCCATCCATTTTAACTTCAGTATTGATTGTGAGGGGTCTGTGGGATCCTATGATAGGCCAGTATAAAAACACTATAAAATATGACTATTACTAATATTATCACAGAGGTATCGTGTCTGGTATCATTTTAACCTGTGGAATGTCACAGACTCGAATATGCTAGTAACA
>PNEQ01027820.1:0-38560 GCA_003012365.1 Medauroidea extradentata | reverse complement strand
GTCATCGGAGCATCAATCGCCAGGATCGCCTTTCAAAGGGTTTCCGGAGGATTCAATGAATTGGGATTTAGGGGCAGCTGGACAGACAATTGATGGGACAACACCCTTGGAAGTGACAATGCCAGACTCCTCGGAGGATGTAGCAGTACCAGAAGATCGTAGTTCAGCACTGTTGACAGTTCCAGTAGAGCAGCATAAGAGACTCACACCGGTTCCTACAGAGCGAACATCCACGAGGATCAAGACACAGCCACGGAAATTTACAGATTATGTAGTGTCTGGTTTAGGCTAGAGAGTATCCCTCAAGATTAACTAGTGCATATGTTTTAACTGTGAGGGGAGGAGTGTTATGTATTGCATGTATGTTGTGTGTATATTGACATTGTGTATTGACTAGAGTGGTATGGGAACACGCAAGACAGTGTAAATTGGCGTGCGCGACTGTAACCTGTGTACTGAGAGATAGACTCAGAGAATAGGCAATCATATGAAGCAGGACACCTTTCCAGGCCCGTGTAGTGGCATATCCGTATACCCAGTGCCGACGGACGGGACATAAAACTTTCCATGCCTAAGTTTATTTTGCTCCTGAGTTCTATCATTGTCCTGCGAGGAATTCACGCCATAAATTACATTAAATCATAAATTTTTCCAGTGGCAACTTGTGCCGACAAGCGCAGGGGTATGCGCCCTTTTAAATAATATTTAACACGACACAGTAAATAAATATTGTATACTAAAAATTAATTTTTTGTAATTTCAATGCACAGTATTTAATTTATTTACTGAACATTGTATTGAAAAGTTATCAACAACAGCGCCCATGACTCTACACATTTCCTCTTTGCCGGGAACACACGAGAGGGCTCCGAGATGGCCGAGGTCCAGTGGTATTTGGGCACATGCAGCCTGCAATCTCACTATTCAGAAAGTAGTACGACGAGAGCTTGGTAGATTCACTCAATTGTGCTGCAAGTTGCTTTTCACACCCAATGCCAAAAGGTATATTTTAAAAAGATGTGACTAGTCTTAAGAAAGTAAGACAATGTGTTTGTATAGTTAAGCTGGAATCTCAATGATGCAACAGGCGTTAAATAAATTACAAAAGATGTCAGCGAATCAGCATCAAGGTTTCTATGACGACAACACATCCGCCTCAATACTGATTGGCTGACAAGTTATTTTGTTTGTGTCACGTACTTTGCGTAGTGCCAGATACAATGGTGCGTCAGAAGTGATGCGAAGTGAGCAACGCGAGTAATAAAAGGTAGTCAGCCAATCAGCGTTGAGGGTTTCTGTGATGTCACCACATCTGCCTCGACGTTGATGGGGTGACTATATTTTGTTATTCGCATGGTGTCTGTGGCAAAGTTGTGATTCCAGCATTACATCTGTTGCACCATTGTGATTCCAGCATAATTTGTACAAGACTGCAGAATATGAATGAATTAGGAAAATTTTAATGCAAGAAACATTCAGAGTACTTTCTATGGCATGGCATTTGCTGAAAGAAAAAAACGAATACCATCCAAATATATCTTTCATAACTAATTAGATAGTCTATCAATATCGACTTGAAATAAATAATCTTGGCCTTCTAAGATTGGAACTAAATTTGTCAAAAAACTTACTACGCACAAAAGTAAATACTCACAATTTAAGGACAAAATGTGATGATAAAGTAGTTTGGTTGGCAGGTTGTGATGAAAAAACACATTTTATTGTATTTGCTGTGCTCTTTTTGTGCAGAGAAGGCTTACAGATGTACATACTGTATGTAATTAAATTTTAACAGTTTGAAATATAACAAGAGGACACTCATTTAAGAATGACTACAAACAGAAATAAATTAATGTATGTTTGAAGATGTGCCTGTATTAGTTATGTTTTGAATTAACAATTTCCAAAACATGTGCTGATACTGTATATCACGTTAACGGCACATACAATGCATAGTGTATTGGAGTGTATAGTTCTAGAAACTATTATGCTATACTTGTATTTATCTTACCACATGCTTTGTTGACACTGTGCACAAGGACTAGCAGTTTGAGAACAGTATCATTGTAAAACAAATTACATCCTTAAAAAATTATAACTCAGGACCACTAAAAACGGTGAATAAAAACTTTAAAGTCGTGAAAAAAATTTTTAAGCGGTAAACATTTTTTATGCAATATTAACAGAATGATATTTAACCATACAGTTTTGATTTTGCCTTTATTTTTTATGTTCACAACATATGCCTGGTACTTAACTCAACTTTGCAAATTAAAATAATTTATTTTTTTCATTAAAAGACTACATAAATATCCTTCTTTTCTTTGAAACTATTTATCCCAAGTTGTTCTTAAGTTTTGGAGATTTAAAAAATTTTCTCATTTATTCAGTCCCTTTCAGTATTTGTACAATTCAAAATGTTTTTTTATGAAAAAAATATGGCTTAATGAAGATATTCTGTCAAGCGTACCTGCCCAAACAGACCAACTGTTTGGAATTTATTTACTGATGAAACAGCTGAAAATTATGTTTTTCCACATTTTAGCCATTTAAATTTGTGTTCCTACTCCTTGCGACCCAACACAAAGTAACTTCGCGATATTGCTGTTTTACAAAATTATGTATCTGGTTATGTTATTCGTTTATTTCCGGTTTTCCGTTACGAAAATCAGAATTATAAATGCTAAAACAAAACATTAAAAAAGTAAACAAACGTGCTTTAAGTCATAGAGATATGTATTGCATTTTGCAACTCGGTAAACTTCAAACTTTTACTGCCGCTACCATCGCTCGGCCGCCATTTTGTTGATATATTGAGATCTTTTTACCGCATGACCATGGCCATGCGCAAGTTGATACAAAATATGTTGAATGAATATATCTGTGAAAATGTATCCATGGGCACCATCCATAAAATGTATTCTGTTTTTTCACGTGGTCGAATGTGTGAAAAAGGTTAAAAATGTATTAATGGCGTGCATGAACTAATACAATTACAACGAAACTATTTTAAAAATCAAGATATATCTGAAAGGAAAACGTACACACTTAGACGATTCTGCCTCAATTAATTTGCGACAAAACATCTGCCAAGGCATCTGAATTCGCGTAAAATGTCGCTTTTAACAAAATTATGCTGAAATTCGCGAAAAACTTATAACAATGCCAAATTTCGTGGTATTCCACGAATTTTGCGAGTTACCATTTTTAGAGGTCCTTAATTATAAATTCTGCCAGCTGTATAAATACTGTCTAGCATCAAAAACTATTTAAATAGGTAGTCTCATTTTGCACCTAAATATCCTAATTTTTTAGAAGTAGGGCACCCAGACCCCCTTATTACTGAGGGGAATTTGTGCTTCATGTAAACCCCCATGTAACTAACTATTAGTTTGTGCACTCCTTGAGAATTCTTTATTGATCCGCCACTGAATTTTGCAGACTGATTTTAATGATAGTGAATCCAACACAATGTTTACACTAGTTACATTAGCTACATCACATATCAGTTAACACCAAATAAATCTTACAAAAACACACTGCTAAAGGCGACAATGATGGACATGTGGCGTGGCACAACTCACATCAAAAAAGAAAGAAAATACTGTATTAACCCATGTACCACCAACTCTCATGTACGACCCACAACCCCACATGTTCAACACTATCAATAAAAAACATTTCACTATACTGTTCCAATTTAATTGCCATTTGTTCAAAAACTTGAATTATATCATGTCAAATACTAAGGAAATTTAATATAAAGATAACATATTAAGAATTAAATAACACCCGAGAAGTATAAATAGTGCTCAGCTCAGGACAGTGTACTGTATTCTGACGGCATTTGTAGGTACTTAGAGAGAGCACAGTACTGTAGCACTTTCTGGTGGAGCAATGAATCACTATCTCATACATTGTTCTCCATGTTGGAGCACACCACACTGCGAGTGCCTAGATGCTCGCTTATTGGACCAGGCAAGTGAGCGAACGAGACACAGGATCTAGGTGCACGCTGGTTTGGCGACACTCGGGACTCGGCATGTCGCAGCGGGTCGGCAGTCGCAGCCACAGGCTGTACGCACAAGTGTTACTTTGCCTGACGGTAATGCTGGCATTGCGTATTTACTGTTTATGAGCTACAATCTGATATTAAAGGGTTTCACACCTATTTTTCCATGATAATAATTACTTCCAGCAGTCTGTATTGCACGATAAACCCAACTTTTCCAGGCCCTATTTATCCAGGAACCTTGATTTCCGTGTATGACCCAAACCACAAATTTTCAATCTTATTCTTGAGAAAAAATGTGCAGGTGGTACATGGGTGAATACGGTAAACACAGCCGAGAGAAGATGCAATATAAAGACAAAGCACATCACATTTATCTTAAAATAGTGATTCAGCCACCACTCACATACACTCCAGCCGCTGCCCGTGTAAAATATATCCTGCTTGCATCAGTCCACAAATTCAACAGCCACACACAACATGCCATGATTCGCCTCCACCTTGCACAGTAAACTACCAACATCAAAGTGAACTACATTTAAAACCTGATAAATAATTATGTTTGAAACAAAATAATAACACGTAACACCTACAAGACAAACCAAATGAAGTTTGTGACCATCAGAAATTCTCACATACTAGAACTAAACACCTTGTACATAAAAAATATGACAGTAAGTTTCAAAATTCAAAGATGAATTCTGCTGACTGGGCCACGCCAGACAATCAGATTATGTACACAGATATGTTGAGTAATCATTAATATTAATCATTAATATGAGCATGAACTGACCTTTCTGCTTGTCCCTGGTGATGGGTCTTTGCAGGGCTCCCACGCTCTCGGGTGGCAGGTGATATGTATGATTGTGCTGTACGTGCTCCAAGCTCTGTCTTGGCTCTGTAACCACAAACAATGCTCGCTAACAGCACAATAAAACTCTCCCTTCTGTATAAGCAAAACCATAGTTCCCATCAAAGAGAAAAAAGAAAAGCCCAAAATAGATTATGTTAGGAAAAGCTCCCAAATGGATCTTGTAAAATTGAGATTGTTAAACACCACAATTGCAGTATTACAGTCAATAAAAATTTTGTATACCTGAAGACTTCATGGCTATAAAATGAATCACTGAGCTAAGCATAAAAACATAAGCCAATGAGGGTTTCATTATCAGGACCTATAAAAACATGGGCTTAGTTATTTCAGAACCTTGGCGCTGTATAAGAATCTATTACGTTTAGTTAGAAAGTAAATGTGCAAAATTATAAATATATAGATTTTTATAAATCATAAAAGCTAAGTTAAGAGTTTTGTGAAGCGACCAGCCTGCGCTTGGGGTGTACTTTTTCGATAAGTCAGTTGTGTTTCTGTGGTTTTGCAGAATCTCTGTTGATGAATTTTTTTTGCATAAATAATGCTAGCCAGTGTTACTGACACTTCAGAACCAAGAGCTGGTCAGCCTAGCATCAGTTAGATGTAGGGCAATGATGATGCCTTTATTTATTTTCGAAAGCCCAGTGTGTTGCCCAGCCACCCTACTTTAAGCCATTGCCTGTAAATGATTAAAATCCTAGTGTCCCTACAATAGTAAGTCAGTGGTAATTGTTTCAAAATGAGTTCCATGTCGTCTTAAGCTTAATAATCTCCTAAGAAAGTTATTTGGTTAAATTATTTAAATGTTATAATTTTTTGCTGAACAAGAAATCACTAAGAAAACCCACTCCAAATGTAAAACCGCTATTGGGCCTGGAGAAACAATACAATAACAGAAAATTGTGTCTGGGTGCGAAATCTAGTAGTTAGTCTTTTATTGTAACATTGTAATGTTAAATAATGTGTTCTCAAGCCTAGAGTTGGAATTATTCTGAATTGTATCCTCGGATGGCGCATGAATTTAAAATAAATATGTCTTGTGTGGACTTTTCTGAAATGGCATAAAATTTAAAGCAACTTTGGACTCTTGGACATTTTATGAGAAATTGATCTTTTAAAAGTTATTGCAGTTGGCAAGTTTTGGTATTTATTTTAAAGATATATAGATGAGTCAGGCCAGCTCAGCCATAGTGCCGTGGGGGCGACACCGATAGGGGTTCACAGAGGGTACTGCAAGGTGTACGGCCGACAATGACCGATGCCAAGATTTTATTTAATATAAATTTTATTGTAATAATAATTCAGTAAAATAGTAAAATACGTATTTATTCTCAGCAGAATTTTCCTGATTTTTCGGTGATTTTAGTTTGTTTATTTTGTATCCAGTTCGGTTATTTGATGTTGCTAGAATGTTATAGAACATTTTACCAGAAGGTAGGCCGCCATGGTATCTTGGGATGCCATTGCGGTTGCTGCGATGGAAGGCAGTGACAAGACTTGCTAGAACTCTTCATTATTAACTAGTTTAGATTATTTTGATGTGAATTTACAGCCGTATCAACCAAGTGGCCGGCCCACTATCAGTTATGATTTAAGTTTAGCACGTGCTATTTTTCTTTTGAGTTGGGTTTCGTTTTAGTTCAGTTCTCTTTCTATTTAATTTTATGTTGATGTACAAGAAGTTTGTATGTGCCGATGTAAGCGCGGTTGCGTGATTTTTTGTAGAAAAAAAAGTAATAAATATGGGCTGTTGATCTAACCACATGTTTGACTGCCGTTCTGCATGCGTCCACCCTTTGATACCACAAAACCCTGAGATAAGAGTAGCTCACCACTGAGACCGGAGCATTCGTGAGAATTGACCAGTCCAAGTACATATAGTCTAAAACCCTTGGGGCCTAGCATTAAGAGAATCAGTACCACCATATTTTGTCGCCGCATTACATGGGGCTAGTATCGTCACATTGTATGTTAAAAACAGACAATACAACATATTCAATAAAATTGAGTCACATTTGATTATTGGCATGTAAACTGATTTATCCTTAGAACACAGAATTAAAACTATAACACAAACAAGAGTGAGTGAGTAAGTGAATAAGTGAGGGATTTTGGTCAGTATTTAACATAGAGGTATTCAGCGTTGGTGAGAGGTGGTAACAGTGCTGGAGTGAAAGGGCGGAGGAAACAGGATATCCCTGAGAAAACCAGCAGACCAGCGGCATTGTCTGGCACAATTCCCTCATACGAAAATCTGTGGGCCCGCCCTGCCGGAAATTGAACCCGGGTCGCCTAATTGTAATTGTCACCATCCTAGCAAGTATCTGGCACATCACTCTACCATAACTACCTCAGTTTGTCTTGGAATGATTTCTTGGAAACAATGCGACATAGGATGTACATTTCTGTGAACTTCCTAACAAATAAAATTAACTTTACATACTTACTTTGTGTACTAACATAATATTTCCCTGGTAGCAGTGAGTTATGCTTACCTGTACCAGTTATGTGTGAGATACATACTTCATCTACGATAAAATATTCGAGAACTATTAGAAAGAAGAGTGTACAAGCTATGTCAGACAATTGGAAGGACAGAACACAAACCTGGATGGTGCCTCATGAACTCGACGCTACAGCTGTACTTGATCTCTGGAGGCTTGGGACCGACTGCTCCCTCCATGGAGGCACTGAAGGTGTTGCTGGGGATGGCCGCAGCCTCACCATACTCGTACTTGATTGGTGGCGTGGGCAGGCTGGGTGTGGCACCATGACTGCCCAGAGTAGTATTGCCTGCTACAACACATTGCCACACACTTCCATTGTATCTGCTCCCATCATCTTGAACCATTTCCCAATGTTTGAAAACTTTCAATAAAAGCCATTTCACGAGGACATGTTACGTGAATAAATGTTACACATATTACTGTGTGTGAAGTATTCAGTCATTTGAAAGTCAATTTAGAAAAAACCAAAGTGAGCAATTCCAGAAAATACTTTTTGTAAACTTTGTGAAGATACATTTTTCCAAAGTTTATGGTGAACCATTTGTAATGCCAATTTTTTAGGAGAGAAGGGAAGAAGAAATATAGGTCAATAATTAATGCAAAGGTCATTAGCGTTGGTGGAGTGGCAACGGAATGAAAAAGTAAGGAAACAGTAGTTCCTGGAGAAAATTTAAAGCCCAAAAATGTCTGCTGTGTTTTCCACATGCAAAAATCAGTAGTAAATTCACTGGGATAAAACACTACGCCCAAATATCAAATCACAAAATTGGCAAACTGTGTAGTTTATAACTGGGTCACTAACCTGAGCCTTGCTCTTGGAAGTAGCGTTTGCCATACATCTGATGCTTCTTTTGAGCCATAGGTGGCATCCTTGGAGCCTCTGGTATAGTGACTACCGGGCTGGAGTGTTGGCGACCACTGTAACTGTAGTCATAAGGTCGGTACTTACTGCAAACACAAAGATTCACACGTCACAATCTTCATGGTTCTAAAGCTAGTGTCTGCAAAAATGTCTGTTATTTAACCAACCCACTAAATAGCTGGGAGAATTTCCACAATAAAACTCTATAAGCCGTCAGCCTCTCAAATGAATAAATACAATATTGCAATGCAAGTAAACTAGTTAAAAGGGCACCTGAGATATTAAGGACAAAAGCAAATGTGCTTTACATACCCTTATGTTACATTATTGTCTGAACCCAAATATAAATCAAAATTTTCACATTACTTATTAACATTGACCACACTATGGCTACACATATTGTAATAACACAGGTAGCTAATTCAAAAGAAAACATTTTTGAACGCCCTGCTTAGTTAAAACTTTCTCTATGTTTTTATACTTTCACTACATGTAAATAAATAAATTAGGCTTTCGTAACTATTTAAAGCTATCTTGTTAAAAACTATTGATGGTCAACAGTGAAATCTAATAATGCAGTGAAAAATAGTCTCTGAAGGGAATAGAAAAATCTTGCTGCACGTACTATTACCGGCAGACGTCTGTGCACGGCTGAGCGCGGGAAGTGAAATAAGCACCGCAAGGGGAAAGAGAAGCATGCGCAGGTCTCACATTATTATCAGCTGTTTCACAAACATCAGCTAAGGCAGGCTTAGTTGTGTGTAAGGTATTGGAGGGTAAAGAACAATCAAAGTGGTACGGGAAAGTTATCCACAGCAGTGAACATGTAATTGTATGGTCTGCTAATCAGTGTTGTAATAAGGATGCTAAAAATGGCTGCCTTTTAGATTCACTTCAAAAGGAAACTGAAGAATTGGTGTCATAAAATGAAGAATGTAACCTATGAATGTGTTTCTATTATGTGTCAGTCCACTGAAAAAAAATATTTCTAAGATAGCCTGGATCTACTACAAGAAGTACGAAGGACTTCGCAATGCAATTTAGTGCAGCAGCAACATTTTAGTTGCCCCACCATGATATCTGTCATTTATGTTCAACTAAACACCTACATTATTAAAGCAGTGCCTGTTGTATCTTTAGAGTAAAATAATGTAATTTTCGTCCAATACAAGCATATATATATAAACATTGTGACGTAAAATTTTTTCAGTTCCAATAATTATATCTCGGACAACACATTCTGATGGAAGAGTCTGTATTACTTAATTTGGCGTCATTTGCCACCAAGTTAATATTGTACCAATAAAACAAGAATAGAAACTCTTTTTGATCACCATTTGTTGGCCGCAAAGCAATGTAGAAAAATCTGGGGTACTGTATATATTTGAAAACTATTATTTTTTACCATAACTATTTTTATTACTACAATATTTAACTTTGTCTGCAGCTTTCTTCGCCTCAAACTTTAGGGCACTAAAGCTGAATCTGGCTCACTCACCACTTGCGTAATTGCGTCTATGCACAATACTCAAATGTCACGCAGTCTTTCTATCAGCGACTAGCCTGAAAGTGACTTCTAGCTGTCGACCTGTGTTTTTATAACACCCTAATATAGATGTAGGTTGTTTGCGATAAAGTGAGCACTTTTAAAGACTGTCTTGTATAGAATAATAATTTAAGAATTTAGTTATTTGTGACCTGAGACATTACGTTTTATTACTGTATAGTGTACGGACTTTATTATTTACGGCACTTTGTTTATATTAAAAAGTGGCAGGAAACAATTATCTCAAAAGAATAAATAATAAGGGCTCAAAAAGTGCTCACACCGATAAAAGTATAATGCAGGTTTCATGACTGCCCTGTAGTTTCTGTACCAAAAAGTAAGCAACTAAAACCGATTATAGGTTATACGTGAGTTACACATAAACATAAAAATTACAGAACCAAATAGTTTAGAATTTTAAGACAAAAGTGTTCATTTTCAATACAAGTTGCAAGTGTAGGCCTAAAATTTTGCGAAGTTAGCATTGTGCATTTCTTATAAGGAAATGTAATGACGTAAACTAGTGGAGTGTTTCATGTCTTTATGTCTTTATTGTTGAAAACCATAATCCCTACAAAATTAGAAGTGTTCTATTAAGTGTATGAGACACCTGTAACAAATGTTTAACTAATGTGTAACTATTCTTCCTATGGTTCTACATTAAACATTTTCAACATTTGTTCTTTCTTAAAGGAGTAATCTGAGCTATACAAAAACAAAAAACTTTTGTGACTGGCCAAGTTTTTTTTTATATTTCTACCTTTTTTTATTATTGTTATTTATGTGTTGCATTGCCTCACTCACCAACACTTAATAATATTTAGCCAGTCTGATACTGAACATTTGTAAACTCTTGAGAGCATTGCACATGTAGGCTTAATGAAAATAACAATGGTTTTTTGAATAGATGGCAGCAAGAAAACCACCTAGATGTATCTAACCTGAGTTTTGTGACCCACTTGCAGTTGTCCTGACTTCCGAGTAAAATATAGGCTTCAATAAAATACTGTTCAAATGTAAATTGTAAGTAGTTAATATTAGCTGTCACTCTAAACTATACAATCTTACGTTTTGATAAAATAACTCTGCTTAAATACTAATTTCATTGCTTATAAACATAAACTAACTTTGCAGCACATTAAGTGGCATATGCGCTGCTATTTGTCGTCGATGGAGAAAACGTCTGATGTGCGGTTATGTTCCTTAGTGTGTATGCTTGCTGTTACTCGAGCCCAAATACCGAACGTATTAAGGTTCGCCAGCTGTGCCGTTTTGTTGTCACACTACTATCGAGCTCTCCATCACGAGCTGCAGCCTTGGGAGGACTACAGGGACTCGCATGCACAGACGTGTGCCAGTTATAAAATAAGCAGAAAGAATTTTTTTGTTGCACAGAACTTCTCAGTAAAATGCTGTAGAACAGTATGGGGAAATACAGCAATTTACCATTGTTGAAGCATGGAACATGTTACTACCTATATGAACTGGAAACACTAGTAAAATACAAAATTGTGTTTTTGGTAATAAACAATTTAGAAACTGACTTACTTTTAGGGTAATACAATAAAGTGATGGTTTAGAACATCACAAAAAGCAAAACCAATAATTTATTCCTGTTACTAAAACTCATTAAATAACTTATACAGTTCAGATAAAAAAAATTAATTACCGGTATCTAATTTTTTGTAGGGACAGGGGTTAGTAATTTCCATAAGAAATAAACCAAACGTTGAATACTATTAATAAATTTAAGCTTTACGCATTAAGTTAATCACCACATGAGCAATTCTGTTTACTTAAACCACAATCACATTTAATCTTACTACCAACTTGCATGCAAGATTAATACTGCCAAAGAGAAATATGTTATTACAAAAAAAAAAAATACAGCATTCCTACTGCAGGTGCACTTTCCTTACGACTAGGAAAGGAAATATTTACCAGTTCAACGACCTGCATGTTTAACTCAACTGTGCTGTTTATACTCAAGGACCAACAATTCACTCATTGGCTGCTATTCATTGGAACAGCAGACAATGAATGAATAAATGGGGCTTGAGTTTACATAGAACAATAGATTCTAACATTCAGGTCATTGATAACTCACGTAATTTCCTTTCCCTACTTATGACTTTCCAATATTGCTGTACAATATTTGCATCTGTGGCTTTATTCGCCTTCAAATTCCAATCTTCATGTTTTTAATGTACTACATATTTACTCAACATAATTTCATGGTGGAATTTTGAACTAACTGTTCATGTGAAGCACTGTGAAGATAGAAGGAACTATAAGTAAATGATAGCTGTATCACTATTGCTATGTGTAGCAGTTTAATCATAGCGTAGTTGATATAAACCTAAAATGTCATGAGACAATTATAACATATATGGAAAAAAAAGAAATTCAACTATATACACTGCAGAATGTGATCTGAAGTAGCCAAACTCAAGTTGCCTTCCATTATGTCGTCACATGCATTTACTGACACACCTACAAAACACAAATCATTTAACAAATCTTCAACAAGAAAATAACTCACCCAGAGTGGTAGTCCATGCCGTAGTGGTCACCTGGAGTGTGACCAGAGTCTGACCCAGTCTCCATCCACTCTCCATCGGACACGGACGGTACACGCTCTGAGCCCATTGAGCTGACAGCGCTGTCGCTGGAGGCATCCATGCGCTCCTCAGATGGCTGCAATGGAGTTGCGCCAATACTGCTGCCATTGTTCGAGTTGTTGCTGTCCAGCATCCGCATGGTGTACATGCCTGATACAATTGTACAGTGTCACCACTACACCTCTTTTAACACGTTCTTAAATTACGGGTAAGAAGACAGTCTACAAATTTGTTAATAATACATGAAGATGTAATTTCCTCCAAAAAAGTATTAGCTAACATTTGAAGTAAATACGTATTTTCACACATATCAGTAACTTCTAATTTACATGAAAAATCATCTCAATTAATAGACAAATATTGTCTTAACTTTACACATGCACTTTACAGGTACAGATCCAGCAAAGGCATAAATTGTAGTAGGCACAATAAAGACTGTAATTTTTTTACCTTGTGCTATGATAACATAATGTTATAAGTTTTTGCAGCCCACCACAGAGCTTGGTGTCCTTTCCATAAGGGGGGAGGGGGAAGGGCTAACTTGTTTCCCCCAGGCTGTTGGGACCCAAAACTTCTTTATTCCAAGTGGGAATAATATTAAAGGTTGGTTTTGGAGCTGGTGGACTGGAGTGCTCTGGTGCCTCCTCTACTGGTTGTTTAGAAACTATGACTCACAAGTCTCATGTGAAAATAATGAGTGCCATAGGACTGGCCAGATGATTAGGAAAGATGAGGTTCCCTTACGACATCCCGGTCAGTATTGGGTAGGAGGTGTGGTGGTAGTGGTTGTTAAGGGCTTGTTGCCGAGTTTTTTTCAGACTGGTGCCAATAACTCAAATATTTTTTAACCAAAATTTTTGAAAAAATTTGAGTCAATGTGTAATCCCACGACGCACAATACTGTGGACGCGTTTTTTAAAATAATGTACCATTCGCGAGCAAAAAATAATTTCCTTCATTTTTGCTTATTTTCACGACGAAAAATGTGGTACTTTGGGTAATGAAATCTAAAAAACCATTCAGCATAATTCTACGAAAAAATTCAGCTACAAATTATAACATATAAGTGTCAAAACGGTGCAGCGAAATTTTGATATGAGTATTAGGTAGCAATAAAAAAATATTTTCGAAATCACGGCAAAACTCCGTAACAAGGCCTTAATTCTATATGCTGAAGAAGGCTTGGAAGACACCCTTCCCCTTTACTAAGGTACAATGCAGTGAATAGCAGAACAGCTGCAGATGAGTCATAGTGCTGTGAGAAGTAGTCGGACTGCATCACTGGTTCACCAAGTTTTTGCAGTTCTCAGTGTAAAGTTAGAGTAGTTAAAAGGTGCCAGGAAAAACTGCAGAATATGGTTCAGTGCTGTAGTCAACTTACTGGTTAACTATATTGTGCCTATAGTGCTTGGGCGGGAAATATTATACTGTTAAAGTCTTCTGCGTTAAAATGCAACCACTCTTTTTCAGAGAAGGATAACATAGGCTATACACCCACCTCCTCTACCTCTAATATCACATTTCCTTAGACAAGTATGTATACAATATTTAGTTCCACGTTTTATACTCTCTCCATTGTGCATCTCACAATACCTTAAACTGACCAACTTTATTTCTAATGAATTTTATTTCCATCTACGTAATTTATGTTTATAAAACAAATCACCTTATACACCAGTTTTTGCCTTACTAATTAAGTCTAAACATTGCTGTGGAAAATATGTGATCTGGAAATAGCATCAACTGATGTCCCCACTAAATACTGGTAAACCCGTAGTCATAGTCTATACATGGTGAATGAATATTAATATTGTGGCAAAATTGCAAAATCAGAGAACAAGAAATGTTGCATATATTTTCATAAAAGTTGCGCATGATAATATGTAAAATCACATCATTGGGAATACGTAGAAATGTGGTAATACTTACTAGCACAATAAAATTAAAAACAACTTTTAGCCCATGAAATTGCTTTTGTTTTGCAAAAAATGATGTGACAGTACACATTGTTTGGTCAAAATTTTTCCCATGTTTGTGTTACATTATAAGTACAAAAATAACAGATTACTACAAGACATTAAGGGAGCAAAAACGAGCAATACAACTGTGATATCTTGCAACGACATAAAGGTCAAAGCTGATAACACTGCCTGACCAACTCTTTCGTTCGCTGCAGTACACAGGCAGACACACATTTAGTGGTATCAGTGTGCTAAACAAAGTTTCTTTTAATTTAACTTGACATCTTCTGTCTCTAAACATAAAAAAAATAGCATAAATAGCACACAAACAGCTGAATTCCAAAAATGCTCATGCACTGGAAAAATTTAAATGTTTTATTGTAGTGAGAAAAATTATAATATAACGAGAGTGACATAACTGTTAATAAACAATACAGTATATACCGAATAACCATGTTATAACATTTTTCAAGGGACCTGTTAATGATAGGAGCAGGAATCTACATCTTTTGATAAATAAATGCATTTTACATAAAAGTAACTTCCAGTTTCACAGTTTTTGTACATTAAATGGTGCTGCAGTTACTGTGCCATTAGAAACTTAATTAATATATACATTGTGTGTATAACAGAGACTTTCCCAATGTCCTCTGTTGGTTCTTAATCGTCATCTTCAGGACCACAACCACCAATATCACTGTAAAGTACATATATGACAAAATCTCAAACATAAATACGTTTTCTATAGTTGTTTACAGCTTAGTAATTAAGTTATATATTATATGTTACTGCTGAGAAAATTTTTGCCTGAGTTGTAGTTATCATCTGGACAAAAAGTGTTGTTATAGGCAGGAAATTAAAAATATCAGTGTTGTTTATAAGCAGAAAATTAAAACATTACAATTCATATAAAAAATAATGGGACCAATTAAAGGGATGTTATATGCAGAAATGTTATAATATGGTTATACTGCACACACAAACTTGCACACATGCACGAGCACATATATGCACATGAGTGCACCCACACACACATTCCAACGTGTATCCAAAGTCTGATAGTGG
This sequence comes from Medauroidea extradentata, assembly GCA_003012365.1. Classification (NCBI taxonomy): domain Eukaryota; kingdom Metazoa; phylum Arthropoda; class Insecta; order Phasmatodea; family Phasmatidae; genus Medauroidea; species Medauroidea extradentata. The sequence continues at coordinate 23,115 of PNEQ01027820.1, read as the reverse complement.
TTTTGAAAAATCATGGCAGGAATTGAGCTGAGAAAACGAGGTTTTTGACACAGTTTTAGCAAAACTGTGAAAGTTATTTTTGTCACCAAAATGTAGCCTCTGTGGCCATTTTAACTGTGATAATTATGTTATTTGTGAAATAGAGAACGTAATGCAATATTAAATTTTTTTATTTCGTTATTTGCGAAATGTTGAATATGGCATAAGTAGCCAACTTATTTTTATTATGCAAGAGCATCAGCTTGTCGTCATCTTATATATCTTTACTTATTCAGGTGTGTTTAGAAACAGCGACCACGCAAGAGCTTGCATATTGTAAGGCTTGGCTTTGTGAGACAAAATCAGTCACACAAGTATAATGAAATTACCACAGAATTTAATAACGGACCCCTCAGTTAAGACATTGACAATAGCACTTCCTAATGACTGGCAATGTTCATGATCGGAAAAGAAGTGACCTATCGGTAGAGACACTGGAAAATCGCGGGAAAAGTTGACTGCTTGCTAGGCTCCAACACGCTGTTTATAACACTGAATGTTTTGTATCGACATTGGCTATGGTTTACTTGAAGCACTGTTTCTCTCTTCAACAAACCCAGTTCGAACAGTACTGCTTGAACACACAGCGTGTGTGATTTGCCACAAAACTGTTCACACTAGTCACGGTTAATATACTATAGTTTATTGTAGACTATGCTAAACATTTTCGCGATTTTCCAGTGTCTCTACTGATCGGGCATTAGTGACGAAAAAAATTTTAGCAGCTTTTGCACAAAGTCCTACAATATTTAAACGCTCAGTTCTGCAACAACTGTTTATTCCACAGGCATAACATACTAATTTGGGGCTCTTAAAACCCACACGTCACTAAGCAGCACAAATGTGATTACTCCTATGTGTACCAAACAACAAGTGATGAAATTGAGTATTAGAAGATTTGAAACAGAAATATAAAAATGTAGACTACAGTATTCACGTAGACCTACTCAACACATAGCAAGAGTTAGAAAATCACTGCCAGGAGAGCCAAGTCGAGGTCTACAAATGTTTCTACAAAAATTTCAGAGTTTTGTTTCAATGTGCCAAGAGCTGTGTAAGCCAAGCTCAATTAATTTTCCTCTCATAATTTTATAAAACCTGTAGCATGGTACATGTATATTAACACCATAACTCAGACATACATCAACACACACTGATTCATACATACACTTGAACAAATGAATATAAGGTTATTCCAGGATTGTTTGAAATTCAATCCGTAATGGGATGCACAAAAACATTAAATGTGTTTATGTCAAAAAAGAGACAGTAAAAATACTGTGATGCTATTTGTTTCAGAATGATGCTTTCACAAAAAAAAAAAAAATATATACATATATATATATATATATATATATATATATATATATATATATATATATATATTTTTTTTTTTTTTTAAATTTTACTCCCAAAGGCATTAAAATAATTAAAATAGGTTTTCTATTCATCATTGACACAGCTAGAAACCTACAGCAGGCAGCTGTCATTGTGCTTTTCAGTTCAAAGGGACACTTATACAAATGCGTGAAAGAACTTTCTAAACATTTTAAATTTGATGTCTAAATGAGTGAACAGACATTAAATGTGATTTTGATTGCACCTTAACATCTATGGAACCCATTTAGATATTGAAGTGATTTTTGCTACTGGACGATATTTGTATGAAATTAAAAATAAAGTGGAGGGGTTAGACTGGATGAAATATGTTTTGAATGATTTTTCAATATTACATATACGTATGCATATTGAGATAGATAGTTTAAAAATAAATTCCTAAAAAATAATTTTATGGTTTTTCAAAACCTCAACAATTCTAAAGAGGTACAATTTTTTTTTTACCTATTTGAATTCCTTTTAAAAATGTTTACTAAATTAGAAAGCTACATAAACCTTGAAAAATAATATTTTATTTTTAAAATTAAATTTCTGAACAATTTTGACGTTATGTGATGCAGTCGTTTGTAGCTCCAGTATATTGTTCGGGATTCCCTTAATGGATGTGCAAATGTGCAATTCTGACAAACATGAACTGCAAGGCAGAACAAATTAGTGCAATTTGGATGAAGTAACTCAAAAATGGTCAAAATGGATTGTGCTGTCCACTACTTACTGAAGTTCCTCAACAGCATCAGCCCACATATATTATCTTACTAACCTCAAGGTTTGGGCACCAAATACGTTTATATTTCTGCGAAACATTATCCCGCCAAAACTCCCTAATGACACTTAACTTCAAGTGAAGGTTCTGAAAACAAATATGTTATTGAGGGCACTATCACCAATGTTTGTGCACGAGGGAAATCAGTCTTCATATTACATAAACAACCTATTTCATTTGATAACCCTCTTAAATTTAAGAGATGTAATTACCCCATAATGTCAACTTTGCTGTGACTATAAAGAAGGTCTAGTCATAGTCGCTGTTAGTGGCAAGGACAAACTTAAGACTGCTTATCGCATTGATAGCTGCTGTAAAGTTAGTTCAACTACCAGAATTGTCATTCTAACACACTGTGACTGAATTACTAATCTGGTGTACAAAGAGGTATTTTTGTAAAAGCAAATATTATCTGCTATGAATAACATACGCGAGTAAAGCTGCAGAAGCATTGCTAGTTAATATCTAAAAACTTAAAAAGGAAATTCTTCCAGAGCAACACATTTGTTTGGTGCAATCACTTGAGCTGGAATTCAGTGTACTTAAGTTAGGCAATACAGAATGTTTATAATTTGGGCCGAATATTTCTTCAATATGTTAGCAAAATCTATTTGATATTTTTTAGCTTCAAAAACCTACCATTTAAAAATGTAGTATTGATTTACAAAACACAATCTTTAAAAACTGTATTACATTTCTTTTAAGGTCCTATTACAATGTATTGTAATGGAAATGTAATAAACTCTATAAACTTAAATTAGATTCCCCCATTACTCACTCATAAACCCACAGCTGAAACTGCTGGTCCTAGTGATATGAAATTTAGACTGTGACTTCCAGTTATGCCATAGACACCCACTAAGAACTGATTTTTTGAAATTAGAAAATTAAGGGGAGGAAAAGCGATAAAATATGTTTTAATTCAATTCTACATTTCTCTTAAATCAGTTGAGATATGGAAGTGGTTTTTGCTTCAGAATGTTGCTTACGTAAATACCTTAAGAAAAGTTTTAGGATTCGTATAAATTTACCCTTTAGCTGCAAGATAAATAATTGTAATTATGCAATGCTAGAGTAGGTGTGTGTGTGTATGCACACGCATGTGTGCATGTGTGTCTCTCTCTCTCTCTCTCTCTCTCTATATATATATATATATATATATATATATATATATATATATATATATATATATATATACACACACACAACTTTTTTTTTAAATAGTTTTTTTTTTTTTTTGGTTGAATATCAAGCGAGAAAACCATATATTTAGTGTACAGAATAATTTAATTCAGCGTTCGACTAAAGTAGAATGTCACCGTTTAGAAATATTTTGTATATTCGACTAAAGTCGAATGTCAAAGTGAAAGAGTTAAACTTGGATAGAGGTTACAACAATAAAATGTGTTTTCATTTAATACTTGATTTCTCTTGAACCAGTTGAGTTATCAGGCTGGTTTTTGCATTTAAAATTAAGCTTACCCAAATAAATAAAAACTGCTTTAGAATTTTTCAAAATCAGACATTTAATGTAGTGAAAACACATAAAATGTATTTTAGCAAAATGCCCCACACCTCTCGAACCCAATTAAATATTGGGGTAATATATACTTTGCATAACTGCCCATTCTGTAACATACCATTCCTCGTACATACTTAGGTGGCATAGAAAAGCCTGATTACAAAGGGGATAACTTTGTAAAGATGGGAAATACAGAACATCCAGGGAGTATGGCTATCAAGCAATTAAATATAATAGTGTTTTTCAACCTCTATGTACAAAGTTAGTGCTCCTAACATTTTCATTTACAGAGTGTACAACTGATGCCTTAACAAGGAGGGGGTGGGTGAGGGGGGGATCGGTATAATGATGCACACATATAAGAGACAATTGGCAGATGCCCCAGTTTCTCCCTTGGCAGGTTTGAAGTGCTCCAATGTCATCCATCAGTGCATGACCCAAAGTCCTGAACCTAGACGTATAAAAATTTAAGGGTGGCTATTAATGAAACATCAACCTACAGTTATCTACCCATCGACAATAATATAAAGTCATTGATTAAATAATAGATGTACGCATACTTCTTTATGTAACTTGTAAGTCAATGATATCATTACTTTGGAAATTGTTTTCCAGATTATTGTTTTTATATGTCTGCAAATAAAGTGAGAGCATGTTTGATAACTTGATAATGTATCAGATTAATTGATTCATCCAAGAGGTTGTGGGTATGATAGAATTTTTATACATAATGGATAATTCTTCAAGTTCGCCATTCCCATTCCCAACAACTTTCTCTGCAATTCCCTAATACAAACCTTCCCAGTTACTGTTAATTTCATCAGGTTATCAACCTTATTAAATCAACACATATGTATTGTCTGTCTCACGAAAGAATTCCATTTTTTGACAGTTTTGAAGGCTATCGTGTGTACCAATTTCTGCAGGAAATAACTTTTAATTTTGATCAATTGCACAGTTTTAGACCCAGCTAAGTGTGTTTGTGCAAAAGTTACTTGTGGCAGAGGAAAATACTGCTTATTTCATGGAAACAACTAAAAAAATCAATGCAAACACAAATGTCAAAAAGTGGAATTCTTATATGAGACAGACTATATGTTGAAAATAGGTGGGAAGTAAGTGACTAGGCTACTAGTCAAAACTAAATATTTAAGGGCGCGGTTCACCTCAGTTTTCTAAGTCTTTATTTATTTTTATTTTTGAACCAGATATTTTTCCCTTATTTTAGACATAAATTGTGATTAAATCTTCCTCTTAGGAATTTTTTTGTATCTCTCATAGTTTTTGCGTAGTGAGTAGTAAATGTCAAAATTTGCACTTTACGGTTTTAAGTACGCCACTAAAACCAACTGACATACCAAACCGACAAAATTCACAATGTATTACAATGTTGTAGGCTATGATTTGACATATATAAAAACAAAAAGTATAATACTTTTGTATTTAATAAAAAATGCTGAATATTAAATTAACATTTTCAAAATATCAAAAATTTTTTAGAAATAAAAAAAAATATTTTTTTGTTTTTATATATGTCAAATCATAGCCTACAACATTGTTATATGGTGTGAATTTTTTCAGTTCGGTACGTCAGTTGGTTTTAGTGGCATACTTAAAACCGTTAAGTCTAAATTTTGACGTTTACGACTCATTACGCAAAAACTATGAGCGATACACAAATTTCCTAAGAAGAAAATTTAATCACAATTTATGTATAAAATAAGAAAAAAAAATATCTGGTACAAATAAAAAAAAAGACATTGAAAACTGAAGTAAACGGACACAAGTACTCGCACGTAGGTACCAGGTATTGTTTTACTAACATTACTAACATATACAAAGTTAGACAACACATTTATTTTCGCGCTCATACATCTGCGAGAAGAAATGTGTCATTCAACTTTGTATATGTGTCTATCCATGAGTATTTACTTCACAGTACTTGTGTCCATTTCTTCCTAATCTTAAATTGTAACTAAATTAAACTAATCATATGCAAATACATATATCTAACTATATATTTATAAGTTGCATTTTAATTCACAGGTTGAATTACTGCACTATGAAAACTGCAAAAAAAAAAATATTGACAACTAACACCAATAATTGATATAAATTTTAACCAGGCCTATGTAAAAAAATTAACTTCCACAAAAAATATGACATGTAACTATTTGCTAAGTACAACACAAGATCATATAAGCTGAGGTTACCTGTGGTAGGAATATAGTAGGGCGCCCCAATGTAATGCCTAAAAGGCCAAAAATGAGAGTAATCCTTCATCATTGCTGCACTGTCTGGTGACTTTCTTTTCTGCTGGTGCAAATCCAACCAGCTCAATGAATTATTTGCAAGTATAATGTCTTGCACCCCTGGTTCCAGCATAAAGCTTTTGTTCAGAAAACCCAGCAAGGGCACGTTGTTCTGGGATTGTAACAATTAAAATACCTCAGAGAGGTTCAGTTCTCTTCAACAATGTTTGTCACAGCAACAACAGTGACAACAACAGCAACAGCGATTACAGACACAACAAGGACAACAAAGTCTTTCTAACAGCATATTCTTCTTGCCAGACATATCCACTGACTCAAACATGCTTGTGTAGTTTTCAAGTTCTGAAAAGTGGAAAAAATAGGACACAATGACACACCCAAACATTGTACAAAAAATATTTCATGTGACTCTATTTTATAATTTACTACTGCTTCTGAACTGAAGATGACAAATGTTTGATACTAAATGAGACAGTTTTTTGTTTTCAGACAGCTAACAATATTGTGTCGGAAATTAACATTTAGAGAAAAGAAAAAAAAATCAACAACAGAACTGTCACATAATTTTGGAAAATACTTTTGTAACACAGGACGATTTGTATCAGAAGTAGCATATGTTATCTAACAAAACTGATAAAAAATTCTAGCAAATAAAATGAAATGGCAACATACTTGGTAATTCCATGTTGAAATTAATGTAGCCCATTGTTAAAACGAAAGACGAATAAATGAATCAAAGCTAGTTTTCAACGTCAACAATGTAAAAGTTGTCAATTCACCAACTAGCACAACAGAATGACGTGCAAAGAAAGAACATCAGAGCTCAGTCGCCTCCTCCACCGCTGCTGAAGACCAGCTGAAGTTGGCACAGCGTCAAGCCTAGCTCACAATCTCTCTCTGTCTCTCTCTTTCTTTTATCTTATTTTGCCAGCTGCAGATAAGGGAGTGCTGAGTTGCTACAATCCACACTTTGCTGAATCATCGCCCACCAACCTGTTATATCACGAGGAGCACAGAGCGAGTGCAGCTGCCATACTTCCTAACACTACCTCCTCCACCCTCATCTTAAAACATGACTAACTACAAGAAGTTGGTATTTATAATTATTCTACCAAAACTGATAACAATGGATGTGAAATACACATACACAAAAACTGTTGATACAAAGGTTATTGTTTTACTAACATTACAGCACAAACAGTAAAATTAAAAGTAACCAGAGAACAACAAACTAGCTGTTGACGTGAACAAAGTACATCAATTTTTACCAGTCATGGTACTGATTATACACCTCTTCATTAACTTTCATTTACTAGTTTCACCTAAAACTATAAAATTAAATTCTACTTATAAAAAATCAGGTACAAACAATATTATAGATAAATTTATATAATATTTTCTTTGCTCACAATCCAAATAGCTTCAACCCCAGGAAAAGACATTGCAGACAGAAGAAGTATCACAAACCATAACAGATCATAGACAGCAAACAAAGATGAAGGATATTCTCATATGTCTTATGTGTGAATGTCACCAGTTTACTTACAACTGTTGTCTTACACAAAGTATGACTAAATTGACAGGTAGAATTTTTCAAGAAATTTTTTATTGTTTTCTCTTTGACATATACGATAATTATTTACATTCTAAATACATTTAGCACCGGCAACTTTATAAAACATATTTTTAATGCTCATGATTATTTTGTCCCATAGATTTATTAAAGTAATACACACACAAACGTACATGCATGCACACGCGCACATACACACAAAACTTTGTTTTTAATATGCTAATTTTATCTGTACATAATGTCATTAAATGCACCGTACAAACTTTTCAAGCACAGATTTGTTTAATAATTATTATTCTAATTCATGAATGTTTCAGAATGTTAGCATTTTATACAGATTTGCATGACAGAACAGTAAACAATCAATCCATGCTTGCATTGAACGACTGACAATAGTTATTTTTTAATGCCCCATCATACTTTTATCTGTAGATCAGCAACACGCTGTGAATACGCAGTACATTAATATATTCATGAATCCCATCTATACCATCTAATAGTTTTGCTCTACATGATAATTGCAACTGAACAAAGAAACAAATACCACCCGTCTTATTATATACCAGTTTTACTTAAAAGCACAGTTAATCTCCAAGAAATGCTTACAGCAATGACTTGACACAAAATTATCTTAATACCAAGAATTTTTTTTCCTCTTAAGCATTGCATGCTTACTCAAAATAAAATAGTAAGTACATTGCTGCTTCACTGAAAGGTGCTGTAATCAGATCTAATGATTTATCAAGTTTGGTTCCTAATGGCCTAAATGCAACAAACATTTGGGAAGTAAAAAACAAAACCCTATAGCACCTAAATAAATAAATACATAAATAAGAGAAATAGAACAGAAGAGGCCTTTATTCCACTCAGTTTTAACTCAGCAATGAGTGTGAAATACAATTAGTAAGAAAAGTAAGTCTGGGATAGAATGTTAAGTACAAATTATCCAACTTACACAATAGAAATTTTTATAAAAATTTCCGTCTAAAACTTATCGCTGGATCCGTGCCTGGTATTGCCTCCAATTTGAAGACAACAGATCTGACTAAAATGCCTTTGAAAATGAAAACAATACTATTATAGCATATCCCTGTTAGAACATTTACTAAAAGAACTCAGAATTATCTACCTTGTATACAGGAATATTTTTAAAAGTGTGATTTGATATTGAAAAACATGTTTAGAGATTCAAGACGAGGTAGTTAAATGCATTAACCAGGAAAATATAAAAACTGACAAAATTATAACAGCATTCTACTGCAATATTTCAACAACCTTTTCTTCATGGAAATAATTACAGTATCTGCTGCCAATCCTTATAAATATTTACGAGTACGTGCAACACAACATCTCCAGGTATTTATTAAGATATATAAGTTTCTGGGATTCAGTACTGAAAAACCAATAAAACGGACATTAACATGTAACATTCTAGGCCATCATTGTAAACAAATACTTCGTTAGAGAAATATTTTGCAATATTTCATATAATTTTAACAAGGTGTTAAATCAAAAACACATCACACTGGCTATATGTTTCTATGTACAGTTGGCAAAAACTATTTTAAAGGACTGGAGTTTCTTTCATTCTTTCTATATTGACTTATAAATACTTGTTCTTTCATCTAAAATGTAAAATGTAAATGTTTTATCTCACTTTCATTACAGTACTTCCAACTGGGCTCCATGGGGTTCAGTTTATGGGATGAAAGTGGATAAATGATTTGGGTTATTATGTGGAAAGAATTGTACACTAGTTCATTGCAGACATCCTGAGAGAAGTTTACTGCAGCAAATGAGAAATAATGATGTCACAAAGCAAAAGTTCAAAAGTGGACTTGGCACACTAAGGAACTGACATAAATATTCTCTTGGAGCCAAAAGTTCAAAATCTGATAAACATTAAAATGTAATTTAATTAATTTTAATAAAGCAATACAATGCTCGCTCTTAAAATTAGATTCACAATTGCAAATTTATGGTATGCTAAAAGCAAACAACACTGAACTCTTTCAATATGAATGTTAAACTACGGCTCTTGCCATTTTGTGCAAAGATAAGTTACATGGTATCCCAACTAAAATTGAACTCACTGTTTCAATTTTTCTTATTTTGTAATCCCTATGTATAAAAGAGTTCACTGACTGACTGATTGACTGACTAACATATCAAACTGCAGCCCAAACTTCTGGACCTACAAACATGAAATTTTTTGTGTGGATTCCCTCTAGGTCTTAGGCAAGCACTAAGAAAGGATTTTTCAAAATTCATCCCATAAAGGGGTGAAAAGGGGTGAAATGTGTTTTATAAGATCCGTCTATATAGCTCAAACCCGACAACCTCTCGTTGTTACTTTAACTTAAATCGGTGAGTCATAAAAACGCATATTAGCCAATTTAAGGATTTTTCGAAATTTAACCTTTAAGGAAGTGAAGAAAACTGTTTTCGATTAATTTTTTTTTATATCTATTGGGCTCTTCCGGATGGAGGGTTGCTTTTTGTTACAAAATTATGCTTACGTAAATACCCAAATAGTAGCTTAAGGATTTTAAGAAATTCGACTCCCAAAAAGAAAAATGTGTTTTTATTAATCATCTGCACAGTTCAAGCCCAATCGTGTATTGACATGATTTGTACCTTCAATTTTATATATATATATATATATATATATATATATATATATATATATATATATATATATATATATATATATGAATGAATCCCTATTTCCCTTGGTCACGCCATAACGCGTGAATGGCTGGACCGATTTCACTATTTTTTTTGTTATGTTTGTTATTGTCAGGAGAAGGTTCTTATTAAAAAAAAAATTTAAAAATTGCGCAGAAAATTAGAAAATTTAAGAATACTTATTTAAGAATACTTAACAACCATATAATATTATTTCTAATTTAACCTTAGCGCTTTGGACAATATAAACATTTAATAAAGAGGATGTAAATAATTGGAATATCGTTTAAAACAAATGCTTCGATCCGAGTTATTTTATTGATAAAAATAAATAAAGAAAACTGAATTTCTTAGTGTACATCACAGTTAGTTCAGAGCCATTACACCTTGAGGATGCTATAATTTCGTCAAATGCTTAACAAATACGAACATTGTTTTCAATAATTTTGTCTACATGCTTCCTGTCTTAACGATGACTATTGAAATCAAATTGTTATAATTAATAAAAAAAAGTGTGTTCATTATTCTAATGCTATATGATATACAATATTCTTAGTATATAAATAGTTTTGTTGGTATTCCGACACGGGAACAGGCGACATATAACTGGCCATGTGAAAAACATGGATTTTCAAGATTGATGCCACAAACACTTAACGACTGCCTTTGAGATTTATTTATCGACATTAATTATAACAATTCAATTTCAATAGTCATCGTTAAGACAGGACAACGTCTGACAGGTCAGCTAGAGCTTCAAGACATTTCAAAATTCTTTAATTAAAGAGGTAAAAAAAAGTGAAAACGTATTTTTGATTCTTCTTCTTATTGTACCAGTCAAGATATCAAAGTCCTGTTTGCTTCAGAACGATGTTCACGTTAAGACACAAAACACTACTTCAGGATATTTTCCAAATTCGACTGCAAAGATGTCAAAAAAGGGTTAAGAATAAATGTGTTTTCAATTAATTATTGATATACATCGATCCAACTGAATTTTCAGATATTGATGCAATTATGCTCAAGATTAATTCTTGCTTAAATACCTGACTGTAGTTTGTTGATTTTTCAAAATTTGACTCCTAAGGGGGTGAAAAGTGATGAAACGGGATGAAAGGTGTTTTCAGTTATTTGTCTATAGATCTACTTGAACCCAACGGGTTTTCATCACAGCTTCCACTAAAATGTGACAACCATACAATAGCCTTAATTGCCTACAAAGGTTTTACTTTTTTTTTTTTTTTTTTTCCCTTTCCAAAATTTGAAACCTAAGGGGGTGAAAAGACATGGAATGTGTGTTCTAGATAAATCCACTAGTGCTATCAAACCCGTAGAGATCTAGAGTTCTTTTTCGTTTTATGATCAAAAATTCATAAATGCCCGTAAACAGATTCCAGAACTTTTTTAAATCGGAACTATTAGGGCTGTGAAGGAATGAAAAAAGTTATTTCATTAATCATCGATTGCGCTTTGATTCAATGGGTTATCATCGTGATTTTCATCTCATAACCAGTTGAGATATAAATACATTATTTGCTTCAGAATGATGCTTACGTAAATACGAAAAATAATTATCTCAGTGTTTATATTGATAAAATAACTCTGAAACACCCGGGGGTAAATGTAGTCTTTGTAAACCTTTCACACAATCCGAAAGAGCAAGTACAGCTAAAGAGAAGACTTTTATAGGAAAAGTAACATTCTGAAGTAGATGTACAACTGCAGGTTTCACTTAGGGATTAAGAATGTTTCAATATAATAACAACCACAGAAATTATGCTTTGTTTATATATTCACATCTAACCAATCATGTTCTTAACATTTTGCGTTCCTTTCAAATTCTTTCACAAACTACCACCGGAAAGGCGAATACTCGAGTTACAGTACATTGTAGAGTAGATAAGAACAGAGATAACTCTCTTTAGAGATAAGAATGATAACATTAAGTTTTTCATGGAAATACCCAAGTACGCAAACCTGTTGTTCATGATATGTGGTGGTCTGATGTAGATAAACTAACACTATCATCACATGAGCATTCACAAATTGAGTGATATGTACAGCCATGGAATTTTGGTGAAAAGAATTTTGTACCAACTTGTTTCCATGTCTTACATGCACATTTACATGTCTGCTTCATGGCTTACAGGCAGCGTGTATTTGTGAAAAGATGTCATCCATTTGATTGTACCAACAGAGAGTTAAAAACACCCAATCACAGGCCAAGAAGCAGAGCTGTATAAGTGCATGTAAGGCATTGAAATAAGTTGGTGGAAATTCATTTCACCAAAAATCAGTGGCATTAGTGATATGTAGAGATGATGGTACATCGCGAACATTTTTTGTGCGAACATACTCTTAAAAACACTATAGTTTCTTATGACATGTTTGACTGGGTGATTATACGTCTGACGCAATGTAGCTGTCTGCAGACCGATATTAGGCATAAAATATTACAATAGCGGGATTCTTATTGGCTTAGTCAAATAGGGCAACAGCCCTACGTATACGCAAAAGCCAGTAATCTTTTGATAAGCTGAAAGTACGTTTAAACCCAGCAAACAGTCAAGTTTCCCCGCGATAAACCATCATCTCTAGTGATATGTTATCGTAATAGTAGAACATGGAATGGCTTTTAGAGAATCATCATACAGCACCATATATAGGATGTGGAGTATGCCATATGATTCTAAGGTTAAAACTAAGTAGGAAAATACTGTTCTGTGAAATGTTAAGCCAGTCTCTGATTAAAAATACATACACGTTCTAGGAAACCACTGTAGAATGCTAGGATTATAATAACTTAATAATGAGCTAAAAGTTTGAATTTGTAAAATAAAAATTTCCACTTAGATGAAGTCTATTGGTGGGAGGGGTAGGGGGAGATAAGGGGGCTTCTTAAGGAGTGTGTCAAGGTCATTGGTGCATGGAAAACAGAAAAAGTTGTTGAACTGCACATTGTGCCTGGTACTGTGGCCACTTTAGTTACCAGCAAGATATGTTTCCTGACAACAAAATTGGTAGCTACAAATGCATTCATGAGGCATTTAGAGAGATTTTATAAATCACAAAACATTTGCAGAACGTCTGCTACAGAACACGTGTTTTATATGTCACTTCATACTCAATGAGGGAAAGAATGAAAATACTAAAAGCTTTAATTAATGACTTAACACACTTATATTATGGATTTAACATATAAGTAGTTACCTAGAGCGAAACAATATTTAAGGCATACAATCATGCTACGAGACAACACTTAGTTGATTGTCTAAAGTAAGTGGGCTTCAATGCCTTGTTGATAGCGAGGTCTTTATAGAGACTGTGACACTCAACATTACACAATGACATATACTAGGAGAGGAGTCCTATGGTCTTTGTTAGGGAACCATTCCAGCATTCTCCTGTAAAAAATTAGAGACATCATGGAAAACCAAAATCAGGATGGCCAGAACCAGGGATCTAACACAGATCTTCTAGAATGTGGTTCAATGTGTTAAGCTGGACTCACAATCACCTCATAGCGTACGTACGTGTTAAAGTAGAAACACTGAGGCTGCATGCAAGCATTCACAACCTCATGTAGTGTGCACATGTACGTAAAAGAGTTGATTAACATTCTACTTTGTGCGCTATGTACACTAAGTGGTGGTTGTGAATCCATCGTAAAAATAGTCGTAAGAACACAAAACATTTATTTTTAATAATAATAATTTCTCTTTTTGTCATAAAATATTTTGTACATTTAGTTTGAAAACAATTATTAATTTATAATTTAATGCTGACATTTTACACTAACAAAAACAGCTTTTGAGCATTTCTAGGTTCTTTGGTGTTCTGAATCCATCTTTACTGCTGCACCATCTCACTCTGTAGCTAAATGTCAAACTGCATAGTATATAAAAATACGGAATATTTCTTATGACAGAATATACTTATTTAACCTTCACAATTGTTATAAAATAGAATTTTTATGTGAGACAAATTATAGAACCTAATAACATATTTCCTTGATTCCTATTACCACATATTAATTTAGCGACCCTATCGCTAAATTCTGCACCACCTCTTAGTTCATCAAACAGGGTGGCAATCCTTACAACTAGAATGCACCATCAGATTACATTTCAAGTAATTACACACACGTAAGTATTTTAAAATGTTTAGTACAGTTTGGTATAAGTTCAATAGTCTAGGCCAATTTTGGCATGCTGAGAGTTGTACTTGTTTTAGTAAAGAATGTGTGACTGGTTGTGAGGCGATACATGTGCATCTGCTTTCTGCTGTGGCGTCAGAAAGAATTTTAGTATACATCTCACTCCAGTCTTCTGTGAACATTCTAGACATGCAGACGAGTTCATCCAGACAGGGTCTTCATGCTTGTTTTCAACTACCTCGTCATTTGGAGTCAATTTAATCTTCTGCGACTGTTTTCTTATCGTAACTTCCTGCGTACATCACTTCTCATAACATAAAAGTATTTCTTATGCATCAGATTTTTATTTAATAACTAACTGTCAATATAGAGAGTTGTTCTAAGAACCCATGTGGGTACTTGTCTCAAATTTTGCTACTACTGATTCTCGAGTATAACTTTTGCATAAACTGTTTGTAATATATTCATGTTCAACCCAAAGACACATTCCCCATCACTAATGAAGTATTCCTTGCAATGACAATACAGGTTGTTGAGCAAAATCTATGTATGTGTACTTAACATGTGGGAAATAAATGTTCACCAATGTAAATGGTTTTTTTTTTTGGTATATTTGGTATTTTCCACTGTAGGTCCTACATGCCCTGAGTTTTTTGCTCATTCTCTGACTTAACCAGGTGGTAGATAAGTAGCACCCTTAAAAATAACTACTACATAAGACCCAGAAGGCATCATAACATACTGAATTCATGCTAAAGTTAGTGCTATTCAGTTGACAAAGAAAAAAAAATTACCTTTCATAAAACATACATTTTTTTCCCAATGTGAATATTGTTACAAAAAACAATCCATTTAATTTATGTTTTGTGTCCCACACGTAACCACAAGATATTAAAAAAAAAAAAAAGAGAATGTTTTTTTCTTATTTGGGACCATGTGTCAGGAATAGCAGAATATGTGTACAAATATACCTTAATTTACAATTTCATTAAAAGTGGAGACTGCTCGTGAACTGCACCTTCAGGCAGGGAATGTAGCAAATTTAGGTAAAACCAAAGAATAAAATAATTCACGAACTGTGTGTAGGTCGCCCTGAACTGGTATATATTTCAAGCATAAAGACTGGAACTTGTTATTATGAACTCTCTCCTCAGAGCTCTAAATTGGTGTGTCACGTGCTGTTTCTTTTATTTCCCTTCCCTTTTGACTCCTGGCCAGTTGCATTGTTTGTGTCTCCCCCTTTCCTCTTTTGCCTTTTGGTCCCCTCTCTGCTGTACCCCCCTTTTTCCTCTCCACTCCCCACCACCTCCAGTGCTCAGTGGCCTGCAGGCTCGAGGTGAGCCAGGCATTTGCGTCTGGTCGGCCGGCGTTGGTGGTGGTGGTGCCTTCCTAGCTTTGGTAAGTGCTCTTGCGCATGGTTAGTCGCTCTTTGTCTTAAACTTTGAAAGTTTACCTTTATTCGGGGATTGGAAGGATTAAGTTCGAGTATTTGCAGGCTAAGTGTTGCCCCTGAAGGTTTTAATTAACTGCCGTTTATTTCAGCCGCAAGAGTAATTATGGCATTAGGTATTTTCCTGGACCTATCACCATTTCGTCATTAGGCCATGGGTTCCATTCATAACGTTGTCTTATTACTGAAATGTATGTAGGCCCATGTAGATCACTTATAATAATGTAGTTGTTTATATAACTTGGTTCGTGTTTTGAATTTTAAGCAGACCTAACCTCTTTGTATTGTTGGTTATTTCTACAGGTTGATTTTGGAAACTTTTTTATTTAAGAAAAGTAACAGTAAAATTGAATTAAATTGACCATACTCATAATGGTTATCTATGCATGTATATTAAGGTGAACCAAAAATACTAAGCAATAATATTTCTAAAAAGCATGGTGGGCCACCAGGCAGATGCATCATCATCACATAGTGGAAGAAACATGGAAGCATACTGCCACATTTAAGTGTGTAAAGATTCTGCTATATAATTTATAGACTACAAATTCACTCCCCTAATACTGAACTTATCTTTCTAAAATACAGGCAACATTCTGGTAAACACTAACTATTAGTGAGGCCAACTAAACAAGAAGGCAGATTATGCAAACCAATGCATTGTGAACAAGTGAAGCAGTGTTGGTTATAGTCAACAAGACCTCACTCCTCGCATCTAGGTCCAAGAGAATCTGACGTGTGCTGGCTCTGAGGGTGCCCATTATCACAAGAAAATATGGCCACAAAGAGGTTGAGCAGTGCCTTCATGGTAACATACATACATACATATATGTGTACAGACAACCAGCCAAGTCATTGATTATGTTGTTACCCCAATTTCTTTCTAGCGGGCCATATTAGCACAAGTATCGAGAGAGGCAGACACTACAGTTGTTGTTCAAGGGGAGACAAGAGGCTAGGGCTGGGGCATGCTGCTTCCTGAAAATGTTAAAACTCCTGGCTCATCACTGGAAAAGTTACAGTTGAAAACTAAGGTAAGGTAAGTGGGCTTTACGTCCTTTCTACAGTAAGGTCATTAGAGATGGTCACACACAACGAAAGGAAATGAAGACATACCAATACACTTAATCTCTCGAGATCCCAATATTCTCACACAAATATAGTGACAATCAACAATTCACATCAGACATAAGCGTTTTGAAGACTTGACAAGCGTGAGTACAATGGTGTATCATGGTTGTGATCCAGACATGCAATATAAGTTCCGACTGTATGCCTTGAGCATGTGGACTTCATATCCAATAAACAAGTGTTGTGTAGTCCAAGGTACCTTATAAGAGAATATGTTCCTTGCCTATTGTACGCTACTGGAAGAAGAGTGCACCTGCTCCTACATGTCTCATAGTTCCACGGACAACTCAGTGTTGAGTATGCCTTGGAACATGATCACGATATGCCTTTCCCTTTGTAACAAATGTATCCATCTTACGTAAATACCTTTCTATAATCAATTTGAAGACTGTCACCAGTCATAATGTAAACACAATGTCTACTATGTACATTATCTGTGGTGTTGCCTGTGGCAGCTTCTGTAGCAAATCATACATGGCATGAAGTTTAGCACAATCTTTTACAATTTATTCCATCATCTTCAAGCATCACCCTTTAAGTTTCTATAGGCTACACCAGGGAATACTTGTCTCGTCACACTGTTTAATGAAGTACCTGCAGTTAAAATTATTTCACCCAACATTTAATCTGCAGCACAAACACATTATTTTAAGCAATAAAATGTTTTTTTGTTCATTTTATTTAAACAACAATTTTTTTTTTAATTTCTTAAAGATTCATAGAGACTTTAAGAACGTCTTGAAATATATATTTTCTAACATAATAAACATAGTCGAAAGACTTGAAAACTAATGTTGTGGACAACTTCAGACATCATTAAACACAGATAACTTCTAGCTTTAAAACGTCACAGGATATAAAGAAGATGATTTAGTGGACTATAACCAGCAAAAGTGTATAGATAAAATTTCATGATGGGTACAGAAATAGACTCATAGTGACTATTAATTTGGTGATTCAGGCTACACACAATGAATTGTGATTTGAATGTAAGAAAAACTTATTCATCAATATCACATAACAGGTATTAACGATTTCACTGTATACTAATGACTTAACTTCATGGCAACAATTGGATGATTGCAGCAAAAGAATCATAAGGAGATTAGCTAGTCAAACATATTTTGCTATAATCACTCTGGGTACATTTACACGTGTCGGACCATCTTAAAACGTTGGCTTTATCTTAACACTAGTTGAGAAAAAAAGACCTTTGATACACAAATATTACTATCAGTTTCTTATCTGGCAAAATGACAGCAGGGTTTCACACAGCATTACTGTTCTGCATCGTCACACTACAAGGCCACCTACCATTGACATTATGACTTATTAGTTTCCCAAGTTTCTGGTTTGGCAGTCAGTCTAATTACAGTACGACACTGCTTAAGATTTTTCATCACACTGTTCATAAGTACTCTAATGCAGTTACTAGTTACTTAACGCTGGCCTTTGATAAGGTATTTAATGTCGTTTGAAACTTGAAACACCTACAGTGCGATCTGTTTTATAGCATGTCATCTATCTTGTGTACTCCTTCTATATTTCTTATGCCTTCCTTTTACAATATAATTTAGGCCATTAACAAAACTCTTTCTGGTTCTTATGAGTACGTAAATGTGCCTTGTTTAGAGTAATTATCATTTAGTAACGTCTTTCTAAGAAACTAATCTCGATGACATTACGCGAGGACATACTGTATTACAACCATACTAATTTATGACTCTGTGTAAGTTAACTTACAAAAAAGCTCTGTAATTTGATTTAAATGAATATTATTAGCAAATATGACTTTCAAAAAATGTGTGGATAACAGTATATGCCCCATTTTCATGCCTGCCGTCGCATGGCTGAAGAAGCAATGGTACAACCTATCCACTACAAGGCAAATGACACATGATATAAGAATTAATTTTATCCTACAAGTTGGCACTACTTATGTGGTGTATTTTCGAGTCATCTTACAAAACTAAAAAAAGGACGTAATATCTGCACTGTGTAACATCTGGCAATGGCAGTGCTAACATGATTGAATCATTTCAAACCTCCTAAAGGCATACAGGGACTATCTTTTATCACACGTGCAGTCACACAGATACCATGACCCAAGCACTGACCTTTGTCAATCACAATGAAAAAAATGCTCACATAATATGAAGAATCCCTTTCAGTTCATAAACATGCTGCATAGTAAACCAACACACTTGATGTGCAAAACATACAGCTAAGATAATAAGAATGACATAAAATATAACACGGTAAGGTGGGAAACTCAGAATGTCGAACAATTACATTTCAATATTTGTACTTTTTCTGTTTTCAGCAGAATTTCTGACACAAATTATGTGGGGGACTGAGACATAGGCATCCAAGGAATGAATGTATTATTCCCAGGTAGTCTTACGAGAAGTGTTTGAGGAGAGACAGACGCCAGTTGAATGCCTCTAATTTAGAGGAGACGAGGCAAGTGTTGAAAGAGTAAGAGCAGACCTTACAGTCAGCAGGTTTCCAGGTTCCGATTGTGCTAAAATATAATAGCACGCAAATAAGATCAGCAACCGCGTGGTATTATCACGCACATCGAAAGTCAAAGGATCATGGCTGCCCAGACGGAAGGGGAGGGGGGCAGTTGGGTGGACTCTGCCCCAGACCTCTGTTGCGAGGGGGTTGGGGGGGCCAGCAATATAAAAAAAAATTACAACATTTGTGACATTCAATAATTTGCAAAATATCTATGTTTATAAAGCATGCTGTTAGAGCTTCTAGCAGGCCTGTACGTGCCATGCGTGCCATCTAAGAGTGAGGGGGAAGCTAAATTTTGTGGCGCTAATATAACGGAGAGACGATGGCAGACTATGAATGAGAGGTGAACTAGCCCTTGCACACAACAGGAAGCTGCTTGTGCTAGGAGGCAGTCTTGGGTAGGCAGCAGTACGAAGCTGAAGCTTCATTACACATAGTCCATAAATTGTGAAACGAAGTTTGGGTTTAAACTGGGTGTCATTTGTGAAGCAATACACTTATCAGGTACTAGCAATGCTTCCACAGCTTTGCTCGTGTACATTACTCATAGCAGATAATATTTGCTTTAATTGAAAAACCTCTTTTAAAACCAGATAGGTAGCTCAATTATCAAGTGTTACAATAACCAAGCTGCTAGTTGTGTTTCAGTGTGTTTATCAAATTTGTAATAAAGAGACACACACACTGTACGTATTTTAACTCTGTCTTTATTTGTACTACATTCACAATGACTGCTACAATCTACGCCATCTTGGCCGCTCATCTACTACTACTATCTACAGGTTCTCCAACTTCTAAATTACATGTTACTCCAACATCTCCCCCTTCTTTCTTACATGCTAATCCTCCAACACAGGTTGTCCAACTTCTGAGTTACACATTACCTCAACATCTCCCCATTCTTTCTTACGTGCTAATCCTCCAACATCTTGCCCTTCTTTCTTACATGCTAATCAGTCGATGTGGTTGTCTGATTGATAACTCTACCGCTCCTCGTGACTTTCTGTTCACTCTCATCATTAGGTTTTTTTGAACTTTTGTTTCGATCCCTGCCATTCTCACAATTACTGATGTTCAACTTGTAACCCCCTACGCCTGCATCTTCCTTGTTTCTATGAAACCCATAGAAAGGTTCATCTTCGTTCTCTGACCCCTCAGTGATATTGCTATGATCGTTGTTTGTGTGTTCATGGTTTGACTTATTGTCTGCAGCAGGTTTAACACTAACCTTGTAGTCAAACCCTCCTACAAAATCATCACTTTCATCTGACAGATATTCAGCTGGCTGAGCAAAGAATTTACGTATATGTTTTGACGTCCTCCTGACAATGGTCCCCTGACCTGTCATCACACGATAAGACCGAGGTGTGTCATGCTTTCCTACAATCCTGCCCTTTCTCCATGGATCACCCCTGCCTGTACTGATTAGTACACTGTCTCCAGGCTGAAAGTGGTCTGACCTAAGTGTGGCATTTCTATTGTACCATGCTGCCATTTTGTGCTGGTTGACCTCTAACTTCTCCCTGATTCCCTCCTGAACCTTTGGTTCAAGATTCTGCCTGGTTACTGGCAACCCACAGCGCAACCTCCTACTCATTAATAATTGGGCTGGAGATGCCTTTAGTGAAACTATCGGGGTATTCCTGTATGCTGTCAACAGCTCCCTCCAGTCTGTAGAATCTAGACGACTCTTATGAAGGATTCCCTTGGCAATGCTGGCAGCCTTTTAAGCATGGCCGTTGCTTTGAGGGTATCTCGGACTAGAGGTGACTAATGTGCAGTGAATACTGTGTAAATATTGCCTGAACGTATACGAATTGAAGGGTACATTGTCAGCATATACAGTTTTGGGGTTCCCGTGAGTTGCACACACACTCCTAAATGCCTCAACTATAGACGCAATTGATTTGTCTTTGATAGGAATTATTTCTAACCACGAAGAAAAATGGTCCACTATGACTAAGTAACTGTTGCCACAATGCTCGAGTATATCAGTTGACAGCTGCTCCCACCTTAACTGGGGTGGTGGTTTACTACACAGTAGTTCTTTCTGCTTGGCAGGTTGGTTCACCTCACACACCTTGCACATTTTAATGTACAAATCAATATGGTCATGCATTGCAGGCCAATAAAGTGCCTGCTTTGCCTTTGCTCTACATTTATCTCTTCCACAATGTCCCTCGTGTAAGAGTTTCAGCATTTTTCCTCTGAGTGCAACAGGCACAACAACTATAATACAGTCAGCTTCTGTATCGTTTAGCATGACTATACCATTTTCTACAAACACACTATCTTTGTATTTCCAGTATGCTTGTACCCTGGCGGACACCTGCGCTATCTGTTTAGGCCAGCCTTGTTGATAATACCGGATTAGGTCTTGGAGAGTTGGGTCTTCCACAGTTGCTGCTACCAATTCCTCTTTAGCACTATCGCTGAAGGACAAACATTGCAATGAATGTATCATTTCGAGCATAGAGGGGTCCTCAGGTACTGGGTCAGCTAGGAAAGCCCGAGATAGCAGGTCTGCTACAAACATTTCCTTGCCTGGCTTGTACTCAAGAGTAACATTGTACTTGTACAACTTAACTCGCAGCCGTTTAAGTTTGGCTGACCCTATTCTGTGCAGTTCTTTCTGCATTAGCGAGACTAGTGGCTTATGGTCAGTAAACACCTTGACTGGGTACCCATACACTAAATCATGAAATTTTTTTAGAGACCATTCAACTGCAAGTAGTTCCTTTTCTATTTGAGTGTAATTAACCTCACTAGGTGTCAAACTGCGCGATGCATATGCTATCGGTCTACCATTCTGCATTAAACAACACCCTATCCCTGACTTGGACGCATCTGCCTGAATAGTGATGGGCAATGCAGAATCAAAATTGGTCAGCGTGGCTGCTGCCGCTATTTTATTTTTTAGTTCTTGAAAAGCCTGCGTGTGCGTGTCAAACCAGTTCCATTCCACCTTTGCCTTTTGCAGTTCCCTCAAGGGAGCTGCCACAGCCACAAAGTTTGGAACGTACTCTCTCACATAACTGAACATACCCATAACACGCAGCAGTTCCTGTTTTTTGGCTGTTCTACATCTAACAATGCTTGAACCCGATTTGGGTCAGGTTGCTTTCCTGCAAAAGAGAATATTTGCCCTACATATCGTACACTACTCTGTTTGTACTTGAGTTTCCGCTCATTAAATTTTACATTATTAAGCCTTGCCTGGTTGATGACTGACTGCACAGAATCATCGTGTTCCTGTTCAGTGTCTCCATAAGCTACAATATCATCAAAATACACTGTAACATTTCGAAGCTGACCAAATATGGAATCATTTTTTTCCTGAAAGTTTTCAGGCGCATTTGAGACACCAAATGGTAGGCGCAGAAATCTGTAAACGCCATAAGGGGTCGAAAAGCAGCATTTGTGGCTTGACTGTTTGTCTAGTTCAAAATGATAATAGCCATCTTTTATGTCAAATACTGTGTAGTATTTCTTTCCACACAATTTGTCACTTATTTCACTGAGAGATGGGATGGGGTAAGGTTTACGTTTAATCACTTTGTTTAGGTCTGCAGGGTCAAGGCACAGTCGCAGCCCACCAT